>CAIGQZ010000276.1:4327030-4344496 GCA_903798205.1 Danio tinwini
TCTGTCTGTCTGTCTGTCTGTCTGTCTGTCTGTCTGTCTGTCTGTCTGCCTGCCTGCCTGCCTGCCTGCCTGCCTGCCTGCCTGCCTGCCTGCCTGCCTGCCTGCCTGCCTATTTATCCATCCATCCATCCATCCGTCCGTCTGTCCGTCCATCCATCCATCCATCCATCCGTATATATCTTTATCTGTCTGTCTGTCCGTCCGTCTATCTTTCTGTCCATCCATCTATCCATCTATTTATCTGTCTGTCTGTCTTATCTTAATTGTGTTTCATAAGGCTTTGCTTTCCTATGCTACACAGTTTGGTGAGTGCTGGAGAAAGCAGATTATAGAGTCAGAGTTTTATTAGGAAGTGATGGTATTTATGAACTCCATTTACAACCCAGTGATGTTTGCCACACCAAATAGACCAGTCATATATATCCACCTTCAAATTTGAGCCCTACATCAAGTTGTTAGTGAACAATACAAGGTAACAGTCAGAAAGACTGTTATAAAAGCTATCATTCAGGAGGTGCCTATTCAAAATGTACAATTTGTACTTTTTAGGTGCTAAGTTGTACACTTCCAGTACCAATATGTACACTTTACATGGTAGGTATACAATACAGACCAATTTGGTAAAAACATGTACCTGCTTCAGGGTATACATGCTCAAAAAAAATGGTTCTAGTTCTAAAAGAAGTATTTTTAAAGGAGTTGTTATGTTTGAACTTCAATTAATAACACAGATTCTGTTCATTCAAGTGGTTGGACAATCATTGATTCAAAATTAATTTTGCATTTGGGTTCAATTTACCTCAAATAAGATCAAATGGACACGTGTGTCATAATTAAATAAAGCTATGCCAGTAGTATTTCATTTCTATGGTCATGTTTAGAGTCAGTACTAAACTGGTTAATATGTAAAAAAAAATTTAATTTACAAGGTACTTATTTTAAGGTACAATTCTTGCTATAAGCAAACCATTAACTAAGCATTTTAGTTCAATAAAGTACTAATTTGTAAGACTAATTCTAGTTGGGATTAGGAATTGGTTAGGATTAGTGATGTAGAATATAATCATACTTTATAAGTGCTAATAGACAGCCAATATCTTAATAATAATAATATTAATAATAATACTTTTTATTTACAACACGCTTTTCTAAGACCCAAAGCGCTTACAAGAAACTAAAAACAACAAAGCACAAAACACAACAAAAACACAGTAAGAAAAAAAGAGATATCACAAATTAAAAGCAGTCCTAAGTTCCTGAGTTTTAAGTAGCTTCTTAAAACAGTCCAAGGAGCCAGCATTTCTAATGTTTGTGGGAAGAGCATTTCACAGTTTGGGTGCACGAAAAGAGAACGCCCTACCTCCCATAGTGCTGAGTTTACAGTGAGGCTGAAACAGCGTAGGACCCGATGCAGAGCATAGACAGCGAGAGGCAAAGGAAATGGATATCAAGTCACAAATGTAACCTGGAGCAGAACCATGAACCGCTTTATATGTTAATATCAATGTCTTAAAAGCAATAGGACACTTGACGGGCAGCTAAAAATCTTATGATAACACTTTAGTTTAAGAAACAATTCATGCTATTAACTACTGGTTTATTACCTCCCTATTATTGAGGTAATAACTGTTTATTAGCACTTAAAGTATGGCATCCCTAATTCTACATAAAAAAACAACAACTTCTATATCATTAACTATTAATAAGCAGCACATTAGTAGTTTATCGAGCTAATAAATCTTACAGTAACACTTCAGTTTTTGTCACAATTCATTCTGTTAAATAATGGCTTATTACTTCCCTATTATTTTGATATGCACTGTTTATTAGCACTTAAATTATGGCGTCCATAATTCTACCTAAAACCTAAACCCAACTTCTACCTTACTAATTAATAAGCAGCTCATTAGTAGTTTATTGAGCTAAAAAAAATCATATGGTAACACTTTGGTTTATGCCACAAATCATGCTATTAACTGGCTTATTACCTCCCTATTATTAATAAGTTATTAACTGTTTGTTACCATTTAAAAAGTATGATCTTATTCTGCATCCCTAATCCTACCTAAAACCTAAACCCAACTTCTACCTTACTAATTAATAAGCAGCTCATTAGTAGTTTATTAAGGTAACAGTCTTAGTTAATGATTTGTTAACAGCGCAAATTGTTATTTAAAGTGTTACCCTTTGCAATAATTTAGTATTAATAAAAGAGAAATGCATTCCCAAATAACCTACCCTTCTTATAATCCCAAATCTGCTGCTCCTTTGCTGTGTGAATGTCAGGATAAGTCCAGATCCACTGGTCGGCTCTTGTGTGTTGATCTATCTCTTGTTTTCTGCTTATGAGACGTGTCCCCCTGTCCTCAGCGCGTGTATGTCTCTTTGAAGTTATTTCTGCATGTGCCTAAGTTGCCGACAGCATGAAGAAGGGGCTGCTTGACCTTCCCTTCACCCTAAAACCTCCCTCTCAGATGGAGAACAAGGAGGCGCACGCGTCCACGCACTTCACAGCCTCTCGCCACACAAAACAGGGCGACAGGCACGCGTTCGGACTCTGTCAGCAAGCGCGCTGCCCCATCATCGGATTGAAGCGGTGTTAAATGAAACCTTTGATAAGATAGCCTCTGCTCCGCTCGGGCCACCCAGAGCGCTATTTTTGTTTCCGAGAGTTACTGGAGAACTTAGGTGCTCAATCCCTATTGTAGATGTGAGACTGCTTGTTTAAACTACCTATTTAAAATGAGTTGAAACAGCACAATTATTAAAGGGTCACCAAACACCAAAACACATTTTTTGAGCTGTTGACAGTCATATATGTGTCCCACGCTGCTATAAACACTATTAGTACACATATATTGCACTAAAAAGTGAAACTTGGTTGTTTTTGCATTATTTTGAGCAAATTCGTTCTTCCGGTTTGAAAAAATTTTTGAAGCTGCATCATGCCGATTAGATACTTGCGTGTAGTCCAGCGTGGAGAGTGGATGTCTGTACCTGCGAGAACATCGTGACGTCTCTGAGTGTGCAGCAGTAATTCATGAGAAAGACTTTGTTCAAACCAATCAGCGCGTTCTATTGTGTATGACGTACAACTTCATTAATATGCATGATAGATTACTGTTTTTACCTTTTACAGTGTTCAGACGACAGAGAGACGGCAATTTGTCTTGCCAAAACAAGTGAAAGAACGAGAATTTGGAGACATGGGTCGTCAGTGTTGCGTTTATTATTGTGCTGCAACAAAGGTTTTGTTTTTATTTCCCCGCTATGAGAGCTCAGCTGGACTCATGTGTGGATTACAGTGCACGCGACAGAAATGCGTTTGTAAGGAACATTTTTTATCCGAGAGCTTTTCGCATCTGGAAATGATGAAATCCGGATTTGCCGCTTGTCTCCTTTTAAAAAAGACACGGCTCTAGTTTAATTGTCCTGTGTCTACAGATTTGGTAAGTGTGTGTGTGATTAGCGCCCTTTCTTTGTTCATTCTGATGGCAAAGTTAGTTTGTATCGTCAGTGGTGCTCTTTCAGTGTTTAAAGACATACCATAGTCAAAATGATTTAGTTACTAAGTTTACAGAATGTTAATATCACTGCAATATTATAGCACAATATTATAGACTAAAAGATCCGCTGTAAATGCTGCTCTCCGAATGTAAACATGTAAACAATCAAGCTATGTCGTGTAGGATTTTCGCCGCATTTTGTGACAGGATAGTCTATAAACACACAGCTTTCTGACGCTACCTAACGAGTGCATCTTTTTTTACGAGTAAATTTTTATTACGCCGTGCGGTATCAAACATTTTATTAAAACTCCACTCTCCTGCAGTTCCTCTCATAGAGGACATCCAGGAAATATTCCTGAATGAAAGTGAAAGTGCCAAACTGCAGTTAAAGTCGACAAATTAATAATTTGGCAAATAATTGGATTACTGATGTCCATGTAAACACAGTCACTGTCTTTCTCCCCTGCATCTGTGCGTTTATTTTGCCAGCGCGTGCCCAAATGGAAAGTCCCTTCTTTGCAACTCCTTCCCTCTTTCCCTCCCCCGACGCTCCCACACTCCCAGAGCTGGACACGCCCACTTTCCTGACTTTTTTCCAAACTAGAGGTGTGAAAACACCCTGCAGAGACAGGGGGGTTTCGTGGCCCTTTAAGGTTTCTTGGGGGACAACTTAAATGTTTTATGTTCACTCCACTTAAGTTTGTAAACACGATTAAGTAAGCTTTACCGATTTGTGTTGGGACAGCATGAAGGAATTGTGTGGAACTCAAATGCAGGGTTCCACACAATTCATTCATGTTGTCCCAACTCAAATTGATGTGGTAAAAATCAGGCGGCTGCAAGGGCTTTTCTCTAGATTGCTTTTGAAAACACTATCAGTTGGTGGGCGCTGGTCAATCGGTCAGTCGATCGGTCAGTCAGTCAGTCAGCGGCCTCTAGTGGGTTTAAGCGAGAAGATCTTAAAAAGCTTACACAGCGGTGGATTCTGCAAAAAAAAAACAAAAAATACGTAGCTCCTGAGACGTATTGTGCGCTCTCCAGAAATATATATATGGCTACGTTTTCAGAATGAGCCTGGGTTGGTTGTTTATCGTCTGATCGTTCAATTTCTGTACTTTAATACTGTTACACTCTGCAGAAAACCATAAAGCGATGTTTATTAGCTTTATTTTTTTTCTCTGTCGTATTAATATATGCTTATACTATTATATTTTATACTGATGCACTGCGAAAAGACTAATAAATTAGCAGAATCTTTCCAAATCGAGCTTTTCAAGTAATCTGGTGAAATTGTATTCACATCACAATATATATAGCGTATATCGCAGCAAAACAAAATATCCCAATGTCAGATTAATCCAATATCGCACAGCCCCAGTAGAGACTGTCCTGTGCACCTCCTTACATGTCTGGATTGTTTCCTGACCCCTTCATGGTGTGTAAATTGAAATTCTACACTGAACTTTTTTATAGTGCAGTTTAATTTTCTAGTCACTGCAAGGTGTGTTCAAAGTGTGAAGAAAACTCCATTTTAAAAGAAATGCCTTTTTGTAAAATAATTTTGTGTTTCATGTCCTCATTTTTATTATTTTTTGTTTATTTAATTACTATTTAATTATTTTTTTTATATAATTTTTCATGTGGGGGTCAGGATTCAAATGATATGAATGATTTTCTTATTATTCAGTGTAAATTGCTGACTATTTTTTTTGCGCTAAAAACGTTAAAAATAAATATTTGAAGAGAAAAAAAGAGTTTATGAAATAAGTTTGTCTTACCAACACTCATTTGTGAGGCAAAAGACGTCCATAGAGAAAAGTAACCAGTTCTCTGCTCTTGATAAGAGGGATCATTTTTTAATGACAAGGACCCAAGAGCCTAATCCGCTTGACATCTGACTGTGTCTGAGCTCCAACTCCTTTGTAAGCTCTCTGTGATGGGTGGAAGCACCAGAGAAACACTGTCCGAAACCTGACACACGCTGTTACAGCAGCTGGACCTACATCCATGTACTGAAGTCGTCTGAAAAAGAAATAGAAATAGCACTTCACTTTACTGTCCTGTTCAGCATGTGCATTTGTTTATTAATTAAAATAACTGTGTACTGACTCTAAACCTCATTTAACCCTTTTAAAGGTGCCCTATAATGAAAATCTGGGTATAGAGTGGAAGAACTATGACGTCACCTAGCATAAAACAGCATAATCGGCTGCCGCGATAAAATCCCTATAGGATTTTCCCATAGGCTTTTCGAAGATTGCAAATAATAAGCTCAGTGTTCAAACACAGTTCATTACACTTACATGTTTTGTCCAGCCGGATAATCCTCACACAAAAATACAACTTTCAGCACTTTTGGATCTTAAATGCAAACGCAAGAATGGAAAAGCTAACATTAGGCTATAAACGGACTACAGCGCAGAATATGGAATATGGTCCATGACAAAGATTTACTCTCTCGGTTTTATTATATTATAATTCACGCTATATAATATAAACAAATAAATACATAAAATACCTACGTGCCTTTTGGATAGTTTTTTACACTGGAAATACATTTTGATTTGCTTTACGGTTGTTGTAAAAGTTTTAAAACTGTATGTATAAATGTGCCCCTGCATAGTATTATCTTAAGATACATTTAATGAAAGTGTATCGCTCACGTACACACAGCCCACTTACCTTAGTAATAGACGACAGAAATGAGGCATGAGGGACAAGTCTATCAAATGCCTGCAAGTTCCATCATAGATGGAGAACAACATTCGATATTCTTTTTTTGTCACGGAGAACAGCGAAAAGCAGACCATACAGTCACATATGCGTTTTAAGGAGGAGTTTAACTTTTGCAGTTATGACAGAGTTAAATGTGTTCAGGTGAAGAAAACACCAGATGAAAAATCAATAGATCATGTTAAAATGACAGTTAACGTGTGTATTTTACACATTTATTCACACGTTTGCATTACTGAGAGCAGGAAAGAGACAGGCTGTGCTGGTAAGCAGTATCCCTATAATATTGTTTAATTAAAATAAATGATCAACTAATGAATCTGTCTTGACGGTCTTTACAAGTGAAGGCATTATCTACACACAATATCAATTCCCAATTAGAAAAATACTACAAACAATAAAATACTATTCATGAAAATACTTAAATCACAGACAAATCCAAATGCCCAACGTAAGCGAGCTGAGTTCCAGACCAGTTCAGCTGGATGACGTATAATGTCTCAGACTCCGCCTGTAGTCCCATTTAGCAACTTGATAGCAGCCGTCTTATTAAAGAAGCGTAACCGTTGTAAAAAATCAAGAGTGTGCTGTAACTGATGTGTTTTAAGTTGTCGAATAAAAGGTGAAAGTATCTTGAGTTTGTGTTAGCCACGAACCTTATTTAAGCGATTTGTCTGAAATAAGATTTGTTTTATTTTGACTAGAATAAAAGCAGTTTTACATTTTTTTAAACCATTTTAAAGTCAATATTATTAGCCCCCTTAAGCTATATTTTTCTTTGATCGTCTACAGACAAACTATCGTTATATAATGACTTGCATAATTACCTATACTTGCCTAATTAACCTAGTTAAGCCTTTAAATGTCACTTTAAGCTGAATACTAGTATCTTGAAAAATATCTAGTCTAATATTATGTACTGTCATCATGGCAAAGATGAAATAAATCAGTTATTAGAACTATTATTATAGGTGGGCATAGATTAATTTTTTAAATCTAGAATAATCTCACTGTAATCTTGGAGTTAATCTAGATGAAAATGGCTCATTTGAATTCTGCCGAATGCATTCAGAATATGTGTGCTACCCAAATAAAGACTAAAGTAAGTCTTTTTAGAACGGGTTTCTCAAGCCAGGTGGTGCATTAGACCAGGGGCTCATCTCCTGTTTCCAAAAGGCATCACAAACTGCTGGAGAAACTGTTCTACTATGATAATTGGTGATGAAAATAAATGATGTTCAATAAGATGTACTCGTGTTTACTAGCTGTTTATTCAGTTAAACATCAATGTTGAACTGTAGGCCTACATAAGCTCCAAACAACGAATTTTGATCCTAATCTGACTAAAGTCATAACTGAACTAAACAGAAATGGAATTAAGACGTGGAGTATGTAATGTAATGTGTATTTATATAGCGCATTTATTGTGTATGGTTATACGCCCAAAGTGCGTCACAATCATGAGGAGGGGTCTCTCCACACCACCACCAGTGTGCAGCATCCACTTGGATGATGCGACGGCAGCCACAGGACAACGGTGCCAGTGCGCTCACCACACACCAGCTATTGGTGGAGATAAGAGACAGTGATACAGCCAATTCGGTGGATGGGATGATTGGGAGGCCATGATCGTAAGGGCCGAGAGGGAATTAAGCCAGGACACCGGGGTTACACCCCTACTCTTTACGAGAAGTGCCATTGGATTTTTTTTAGGACCACAGAGAGTCAGGACCTCGGTTTAACATCCCATCCGAAAGATGGCGCCCACTGACAGGGTAATGTCCCCTTCACTTTCACTGGGGCATTAGGACTCACACAGACCGCAGGTTGAGCACCCCCTGCTAGTTTTCCCATGTGGTCTCCCATCCAGGTACAGACCAGGCTCAGCCCTGCTTAGCTTCAGTGAGTAACTGGTCCTGGGCTGCAGGGTGATATGGCTGTGGCTGATGTAGTATGCAGATATTAGTAGCACTATTGAAGTAAACACCAATTAATCAAATTATTACCATCATGAAGGACTTTTCGCCATATTTTCTGACAAGATGCACACAAGCGTATGTCCGTAAAGGACTGCACACACACACACACACACAGAAACACATCGCGAAATGCAGAATGTTTATGTTTTTTCCAATTACCGTGCGTCATTAAATTCCATAACACTCTCACCAGTCCTTACTCCTTATTTGTGTCTAATACCTCAGTTTGTCACGGGGGCATGAATGAAATGTTCATGAGTGAATGTGAAACTGCCGAACTGCAGTTAAAGTCACCCAAAATTACAGGAAACTCTTCCATGAAAGCACTTCACGTGAACACCTTCATTATATTATTGTCTATTAAGGCAAATAACTAGATTACAGATGTCCATGTAAGCGTAGTCAGTAGTGTCTTTGAAGAAAGTGAAAGATCCAGAAGGGCATCCTGCTGATTTGATTCAGAAGGGCACTTTTTTGTCAGACGGCTTTCCAGTTTGACTTTCATTCAGCGTCATTCATTTAAAAAGCAGCTGCTCCATTTTATTTGTATATGTTTTACTGGAACACATAAACCCTACAGGTGCCTGATAGTTAGATGAGGAGCTAACATTAATCAGATTCACTCTAGTGAACTGCATCCATGTTAGCACGTCACGTTTGATGGGGTATTTAAACAGGTTCGAAGACTCCTTCTCGCCACCTACAGTGCAATTCAGCCAGGTACACATCCGCCCTAAAATATCAAGGTGAAAGTCATCATAGCTTGCGTAGAATAGACCCAGCTCCCAACCCAACTTTGAGAATAGATTAACAGCGATATTTTTTTTATCGCCCGATAAGAGTCTTGCATTACACGTTAACGCCGATAACGGCCCACCACTAACTATTATGTTTAGAAATGTGTTCAGGAGGACTAATAATTCTGACTTTAACTGTATATTGTTATATAGCACAGCTCTACTGTGGCCCATGGGAAGTGGCCTCATTGTTGTAACCTAATCTTGGAGCTCGCCGTGACAGAACATTACCCCGTACAGGCGGGAGATTGTGTGGTCTGGACAGGCTAGGGCTAATTTTGACTGGGATGGTTGGTGACTCTGAAATAGCAGGCGGTTGAGTGCTTGGCCATTTACATGTATGGTGCAGCTGTGGGATGCCTTCTTCTCTAACTGCTAGTAATCTGTACACAATGCACGGTCGAGAGGGATCCATCAGGAGGCTGGAGACCTTGATGGCTTTAGTATTGAATGACTCTCAGAAATGTGGTAACCGAGGTGCTTCTCCAGCCACCTGGCACTAAATGCATAGCTGTTTATGCTGGGATGAGAATGGAGATGCACAGAGAACAACACACATTCTCCACTAGCAGCAGCAGCCTTGACCCCGGAGCAGCTGAGGCTGGAGAAGAAAACAAAGGCCACTGGGCATTTGAGGCCTTGAAGTCCATGGATGACAAGAATACACACACCCTTTTATTTTTTTGCAGTTTGCTATGTACCAACACAGCCCTCTCATACTGCAAGTCATGCATTCAGATGGCCTCCAAACATTCATAGCACTGTAGTTTAGCATGCGATGCTCTTCTGGAAGGTGTTATTTCTTATTCAACACTGGTAAAGACGACGCAGGCTTATTTGAGATATGTGCTCAGGGCTACATTTTTGAGAACCGAGAAATATGTACCCAGGGCTATGTCTTCTTGCTGTTTTTTTTTTTTTTTTTACTAATTTACTAGAGTGTGACGTGTACATCTTAAAAATGTTTCTGGGGCATGTTTTCTCATACATGCCATTTCTTGTAAATCCACTAGAGGCCACTGTGTACACTTTTGCTTGTCTCAAGATCCTTCTCGCGTCAGAGAGAAGCCAGTTGGCCTGTCGTTGAGCATAATGGACTATTTTTACAGGACTATAATTAGGGGTGTCAAAATTATTAGTTTTTTTGGTGCACCGCAATGCAGACACAGACAATTCAGTATCAGTTCAGTAATAATCATAACCGGTTATTATGTACTGACGTTATTTATCTCATATGCGCTATGTCGCTGTAGCTTACTATGGCGAGGGAGGCGAGCGAGAGTATTTACAATGCTCCAACTACTTAAAAACGCAGAAAATCTGCACAATTTCATTGTGTGTGTGTTTGCTGGACAGTCTTTCACTGACACTTACAGCAGAAGCCCCTATTTCACTGCGATTGAGAAAATGAAATTAAACTTTATTTCTCTCTTACTGTGGCCCAATTGACCTTCTGGCGTGACTCGGCGGTTACAGCGAAACTTCTGGATCCAGACACGAGTGCGTGTCTGCAGAGCGAGTTTTCTTCACCGTGTCTATTATGGATCACCTGTGATCACCGTTGCTGTTTATCAGTGTCATTCATCAGTAAACAGCGCCAGAGCATTAGAGCCAATAGCAGCCCTTCCTGTTGAGTGTGTGGCCAATCATGGGGGTGTAAGAAAGAACTCGCTAGACAAGGCTCTAAAGAGATCTTTACATTTGTTTTTTTGCTATAAATGCTCATGTTGTTCTGTGCATGTACTTTAGTTTTTAGAGCTACAGTTTATATATCTGACTGTTTGTATTAAAGCACAAAATTGTATTTCAAATAGTAAATTAATCTAAGAATATTTATACATTTTAATACAGGAATTGCCGTGCTGTGAGGGAAATAAAAAACTGTATGGAAAGCATCGTCAATGCACCGAGATACCAAATTGAACCGAATCGATGGCATGATAATCGTAACTGAACCAAACCAAACCGTGAGACCAGTGTAGGTTCACACCTCTACCTGTTTTGATGCTCCGTATGTTTTTGACTCTTCTGAAGTATAAAAATACCATAATATGTTTGCAGATGTTTAAGAAACATGCTAAGTGAACATTCTTGTTTATCTGAAAAACAATACTGAAGTCAGATATTCTGCTTTGAAAATGTGAGTTACGTGCCATAACGGCTGTCTTTGTTTTGGTCATTTAACCAGCTCCACTGCTATTTTAGCCAATTATATTTCAACAACCCGGGCTGGCTTGGTGGAAAACCGCATATTTCATTAATTCATTCAGAAAAGCTCTCAAAGCATGCGTCCGTGACCAAAATGCAACCTCTGTCAGTAGCAGACTTCAAAATAACACGCATGAGTTCCACATGAGGTGGTTATTAATTAGCAAATAATATAAATATTATGAATGTAAACATTTGGTGAGCAGGTAACATTGAAACCCTATGTCGTAAAACACGCCACAAGATGAGCGTGATAAGCAATTTGGCTGTTTGCACCAGACGAAAGCGACAGAAATTTATATACAGCCATTCAGAAGCACAGAATAGTGCACTCACTGCACTCCAACCTCTTTAAAATTATTAAATGCGCATGCCGAGTCACTGATTTGTGTTGGTTTCATGTGGAGTCACAGTTCTAAAGCTCAATTTCAAACTGTTTATTTTGTTTTCAAGATCTGAAGTGAACTATCTGCTGCTGCTTTCAGTAGTATGGCAATAAATGTCATGTAACATGGCATTTAAACTCACATTATTAGCATTTACCACTGAATAAAGCGCATGAGGTGTACCTGAGGTGATCATAGTCAGATTTCTGATATTCAGCTGCAGGAGAAGCCGTTTCTAATATATCAATTTGAGGTGTTGGTTAAAAATCCCTTTTAGTATGGAAAATATTTCTCCTATTGCAAGCCATTGCTTTTATTCAGAACACGATTTAAATCATCCTTGTTAGGCCTCAATCTGGCAACCTGTGCTTGCGTTTGTTTCAATCCAGGAGTGCAATACCTAGTTCAACCACTGGGTGTCAAACTTACATACTGCACCTTTAAATCCTTTTTTTTTTTTTTTTACAAACATTTTTTATATGTATTTATGTACTGTATGTATCAAATCTTTGCATCAAATTACAAAAAACTAATTACCGCTTGTGCCAGATGTTTCTAACGCAGTGTCTATGGGTAAATTTGACGTAGTTCTCTCTTTTGGCTGCCATTATCAATCTCACACTATTATTTACCTTAAAGTCTTGATAACACCATCGTGGAGTTTATTATTTCAGCAAATAGGATTGTAAAAAAATTATTTGTGGTACTCTCCCAGTCACTGCACTCTAAGTTTACCAACTATGACTACTTGAGAAACCCAAAAATGTGAAAAGGGTCCATATATCAGCCCCCCCCCCCCTCCCTTAATCCAACCCATAGTGCTTTTTATTAAAAGCACACTATAGAGAAAAGCCATATGCAGCCACATGCTTTTACCATGATTTCACACCGTTTTTTTTTTTTATACCACATGTCTTTGGACTGTGGGGGGAAACTGGAGCACCCGGAAGTACACCCACAAGAATAGAAATGCCAACTGGCCCAGCTCGGACTCGAACCAGCGACCTTCTTGCTGTGAGGTGACATAGCTAACCACTGATCCATCATGCCAAGTTAATTTTTCTATTAATAAACACACAATAAAAATACATTTTCAAAATGTTGCACAATGATTCAACTGTTTTCCTCATTTCTATGTTGTTGTAATTGAATCACCTGCCCAGTATTGGCCACTAAACCATATCGCCTGAGTTGTCTGATAATGTGTGCACTTGGAGACCGTTGATTGACAAGCAAAGCAGCCCACTCTGAAACTTGAGCTCTCTTTCCTTGGAAACATCAGTGTTTTTGATTTATAATTACTATGTACTTGACCTTTCCACCCCGACCGGCTCTCAGTGTCTCCGAGGACAAACAGTTGCATGATGCCGGGCATGAACTCTGACAGTTGAACTAACAAAACCTCATGTTCAAGAATAATAATATTGACATTAGACTGCACTATATTTCAGGAACATCACCATCAGGAAAAAGAAATTCCAGCGTTATGGATGTGACATTTGCTGTAAAAACCTGAAACATAAACTCACAGAGAATGTATATGTTAACAGTATACTGAAACATCTGTTTATATTGTTGAAAACAAACAACCGTAGAGTTGAAGGTTAAAAAAAAAGAGGCAATTTGTAAACCGGTTTTATATTTCAAGTGAGATAAATGAACATTTGTTATGAATGTGACCCATTCAATCATTCATTCATTTTCTTTTCGGCTTAGTCCCTCCATTAATCTGGGGTCGCCACAGCGGAATGAACCGCCAACCTATCCAGCATATGTTTTTACGCAGCGGATGCCCTTCCAGCTGCAACCCATCTCTGGGAAAGGATGTGACCCATAAACTATGCAAATTTACATGCACTTTAAAATGCACTTCCTGTTTGTTTTCTGTTAAATTCTCAGATTACTTCTGTTTGAGGTATTGGGCGGGGCTAACATACTTAACCACGCCCCTCCAGCTGTCAGTTTTGACAACAAACAGCAACGGTAAGCAGTAGGAGTCTGTAAGGTTGTGATAACTCCCTCCAAACCCTTTTCCTGATCTTTCTGAATGAAATGCCTACTCTACTACATCAAATTCAGCTCACAGTAGGAAAAAAAAAAACAAGCCACGCCCACTGATTTCTCATTTAATATTCTGTTTCTCTAGGACAGGGGTGTCCAACTCAGGCCGTACTCACACTATGTACAGTTGCCTTAACCCGGGCCAAAGCATGCTTGTCCCCCCTACCGTCTCCCCCGATGGCCCGCACTCACATTACATTCGAGCCTGGGCGCGCTTACGTCATTGATGATGCGCTGCTCATTAAGCGCTCTCGCTCAACACAGTGGAGATTTCTTTAGTTATGTTGTTTAAGTCGTTTAATATGCGGTGACACACAGTCCAATATTTCGCCGAACAGATCAGCCACTTTTGACGCTCATAAACAATCATAAAGTCCTCATGCTGCAGGAATTAGGAGGTTTGCTGAAGCTGCAGCTGACGTGCAGTGAGGAGTTTGCGTCTTTAATCATCTACGACAGTTTGCGTTTATTGAACAGTACGAATGATTAATTAATCCATATGAAACAGTCCCTTAAAAGTCACATCTACCTTTCAGTTTCGGGCTTAGGCACGCTTGCACTCACACTGTAAGCGTACCGCACCTAAGCCCAAGTGAACCGCGCTCAGGCCCACCTCTTCCAACCGGGCCAGCGCGGCCCAAGTGAACCATGCCTGAGCCCGATTCAGAGCACTCACACTTCTCAAACGATCCGGGAAATGGGCCTGGGCACGGTTCGGATAGCATAGTTCCTGGAGGGCCGCAATCCTGCACAGTTTATTTCCAACCCTGCTCTAACACACTTACCTGTAGGTTTTAAACAAGCCTGAAAGACTCAATTAGTTTGATCAGGTGTGTTTAATTAGGGTTGGAACTAAACTATGTAGGGCTCAAAAAGAGTTTAACACCTATGCTCTAGAATCTGCGTCCCAATATGAAAAAATAAACGGTCACACCTTCCAGGTCATTTTCACACGTCCACCATTTTTGTAGTTTGTCAATGCTTTTTACCCATATTTGTAGTTCTAATAAAAAAGCACAATGTATTGTGGGTATTATTAGCCCATACGGTTCTGCACTTTGTATTTCTACCAGAAAAAAATAGACTGGACTAAAAAATAATCAACTTTGAACTATTCATTTCAACATACTGTGATTTGGGACATACTAAGGGGCTGATCACACCGAACATGCGTTTTGCGTTAATAGGTGCATTTTTTGAATGATTTACTTGCAGCCGTGAGTGTTTTGCGTGCTGCTTATGCACCCTGCGTGCCTTACGTTTTAACCGCCTGCTACGCCTCACATTTTTACCCTTGCTCGCAGTGCGCTCGCAGTTAAAAAAAGTAAGGTTGCGTATGTTTTATTCTCCAATCAAATAAAAGCAGAGGCAGGGTTTTTGTTGAGGTGACTGCAGTGTTTGTGTTGTCAAGACAATTACGGAGACTTTTAAAGATGTAGGAGAGACTATTGGTTTCTGTTTTGAGTTATCCGGTGCTGTATGACTTCACAAATCTTGAATTTCACAATATTATTAAATATTAAAATTATACCAATATCAAGAGCAACACTTGCGCACAATACGCAGACAATTCAGTCGTTGCCCATCTACATAAAAAGAGCAATGTGGTGCTCCTCGCGTTTTTGAAACGTAAACGCGCGTTTGGTGAGATCGGCCCCTAATTCTATTTTTAAATACTATTAAGGACAGATAATATGCGAATTCAAAATATCTTATAACAAAATAAAGAAACTCAAATAGGTTTTGAATAAGTGTAGGGTGAGTAAATGATGACAGAATTTTCATTTTTATATGGCATAAATTTAATACTTTTTTATTTTGTTTTATATATATATATATATTTCCGCAGCATTCGGTCACGCACCAGCCGACTGAAGGAAAGTTTCTTCCCTCAGACTATCAGGCTAATGAACACTTAACACACCCCACACAAACTCTCCCATACCCCACACTGCACACCATAAAGATGCAGCATGCACTGCACTTTAACCAATCCATACTTAAAACAGTACTGCCTACAACTATGTGTACACCTATCCATCGTATGCATCACTGTCAACATTGCCAAATTTACACTGTCTTATTTTGTCGTTGTATTTGCAGTGTCTGTATTTTGCAGTGTCTGTATTTTGCACTGTCGTGAGCCAGCACCTAAGCTTTTCACTCATCATAACACACGTGCTGCTGATAATGTGACAATAAAAGTGATTTGATTTGATTATATATATTCTAAATTTTAAGTGTACAAGTCCTCTTCTCTCAGTATAGTGTTGTGCTCCTGTCACACAATATGCACCTAAGACTGCATATCAGTTTTAATATAATCATCAAGGGTGCTCTTTAGAAGATCAATGAAGCCTTTCAGAAGCAATTCAAAGTGGAGACATTGACTAATTGCTTCTGAACAAGTGGACATTTAAGTGTATTGACCGATGTCCTCCATAGTTATTGTGCTAAACGATGCTGAAGAGTGAATACGCAAGACTGTCATGGCTGTCTTTGAGTCACTATCAAATATAAATCAATGCTGTGTGTCTGGACGGCCAGTAGTGTGTGTGGACTGAGTACTGCAAATACAGCGAGACCGCCTTCATATACTTAGCCTTTGACATTTGATCTTTACCTACACAGTGTAGAGAAATGATGGACTGTGGTATTCACTCTTAGACTGCAGGAACGTGTACAGTGTTAATATAACCAGAAATATCTACAAATAAATGAATATTTAGCTCATTTAGCAGACGCTTTTATCTAAAAATGACTTACAGTAAGTGAGGACAAAAGAAAAAAGCAGTTCAATTGATCAGAGCTGCAGTACATTTAAGCTATGACAAGTCTAAGTTATTTTTTTATTGTTTTTTTTTTCTTCTTCCGAGCATACGGAGAGGAGAAAGTGTGTCCTACAGGTGGTTTGTCAAAAATCTGATTATCTTCTGTCCATTTCATATCCGTTTTCAAACGAACAAAAAAAGGGAAAAAATATTAAAAATGGCTATTTTTCCTCTTTTTTTTTGCTCAATTTTTGTTTTTAAATTTAGAGTAGGAAAACAAATAAACGACTTTAAAATTCACTATGCACATGTAGGCTGTGCTGAAACGCCACCTTTTTCTTCTGATTGTTCAATTAAATCTGAGCTTGTGACATTAAAATAGGACGAAATAAAATAAAAACAAATGGTCCCTTTGTTATAGCCCCAGGGGCCAATGAGTTATAATTCTGGCCCTGCTAACAACTATTAAAAAAACTAAGCAATAAAAAAAACACTAAGTAAACAATATTTATTATTATTAATATTATTTTTATTATTATTTAGGCCTACAGTAGCTCTGAAACAATCACGCAAACCAGGTTCTGCTCAGATTGCTCAGCATCAGGTGCAATGCAGCTAGAAGTTTGGCGGTGAACTGTAGGTATATATTCATATTTTTATTATTATTATTTTATAGGCCAGGGGTGGGCAACCACACCTGAACATGCTAATCAGTGTCTCCAAGATCAGTAATTATCTATAAGCAGGTGTGTTTGATCAGAGTTGGAGCTAAACTTTGCAGGACACTGGCCCTCCAGGACCGAGTTAGCCCATCCCTGGTATAGGCCTTGCTCTGAAACAATCATGCAAACCAGGTTCTGCTTGGAAATGGCTATCTTTGCTCAGCATCAGGTGCACATCAGTAAGACGTTTGGCAGCGAACTATGGCCTTATTTTAATGGCAAATGTCTTATAATACTGCTAATTTAGGTTTTTATTTAATTTATGCATACGCAATGAATGTAAGCCTGATAACTGATCAA
>CAIGQZ010000276.1:4359201-4376802 GCA_903798205.1 Danio tinwini
ATATAACGTTTTTATCTTGATTTCTCCTGTATAATGTATATGCACATTGTAAAACGTCCTACAAAAAATATGAACATTTATGCTGTCACTGTATGTATTTAATTGATGAGCTACCTCTTTATTATTGCTAATTATGAACAAAACGGTCTCTATAAATAGAAACGGAGGATAGTTGAAGCTCTTTGACAGACAAGGAAACCTCAGGGACAAAAATCAGCACATATCTGGCCTGCTTCACCCAAAGATAGTAAGATATGAACTGCACAAAGCTGTCATTTCCTGTCATTTCTGCCATCTGAAAACCTCCTGTACTCAAGGCTAAAGCACAACTAGCACTGGCAGAAACCTTTAGTAGGCAGCGTTTCCACTGACGTGTTCACTGTTCAGCCCACAGAAACTGCTGCTTACCATTAGGGAATCCATAAATTTGAGTAAAGTTGGTTTTATATTCGCACATTTGGACTTTTTTTGTAATAATACAATTTCAGAAGAGTATTCTTTGCAAATTCTAAATAGTGAAATCACCAGTGGTGCAAAGCAACTAATCACAAATACTCAAATTACTGTAACTGAGTAGTTTTTCTCAGGAATTGTAATTTACTGAGTAGTTTTAAAAATGTGTACTTTTACTTTGAGCACATTTTTACTGCAGTATCTGTATTTTTACTCCACTACTGTCTTTAAACCTGCAGTCACTGCTTTATTTTTCTTGTTCATGGGGATTAGAAAAATCAGTCCTGAGATTCCTGTCCAATCAAATCGCACATACCGTAGAAGGTAAATCGCATCATAATGAACTACCTCAAGACGTGTGCACTTCATAATTGCAGCAAACTGTTTGGAAGTATTAAAAGTGTCCATGAAGATGTTCAAAATCTTTACGCGCATTGACCCAGAGACTGTTTAGATGTCACTGATGAGAAGATGACTGATGTTTACTGCATGATGACCGAAATGGCCTTAAACACCCAGCAGGCACAGGACGTCAACATGACGTCTGATTGACATTGAACCCTACCGTCATGGGGACTCGGGATTTAGTTTGGAAATAAAAATCGGGTTGACGTCAAAACTCAACGTTGAGCCAACGTCAATGTCCAATGTTCAATCTAAAACCAACCAAATATCAATGTCTAATGATGTTACAGCTTGACGTTGTGTGAACGTTACCCCTATGACATCTATCAGACGTTGGATTTTGGTTGCTGTACCTGATGAATAAATGTCAGTATTTGACGTCATATATGACGTTGGTTTAAGATGTTGGCTCGACACTGGATTTTGGTCACTTTCTAACAACCTAAAATCAACTAAATATCAACACCATTTGACATCATTATTGGACATCAAAATAATGTTGTCCTTAGCTGCTGGCTTGACAATTAATTTTGGTCACCTGACATTACAACCTAAATCTGACCTAATATTAATGTCTCATGATGTTGTGTGTCTGCTGGGCAATAACTAAATGTACTACAGAATGTTACGTTTACACACACATGCAGAAATGACATGTAAACACATCAGCTTTTGACAGCATAATACTCACCACTCACTACTCTTGAGTACTTTTAAAATGTCTACTTTTTACTCATACTTTGAGTAATATTTACAGCAGATACTTTTACTCTACTTGCTCTACATTTTTAGGCAAGTAATGGTACTTTTACTTGAGTATGATTTTTCAGTACTCCTTTCACCACTGGAAATCACATTAGCAGTCAAAAGTAAAAGTACAATATTGTTTAGTAAGTAAAATAGAGCTGTTGTTTTGTAATCATGTTTACATGAGATTTTAGACCGAAATATATTAAAAGTAGCGTGATAAACAATATAAAGACCGTGTCACAAGTTGCCACTGTTCCAAAATAAAAGAATACAATCATAAACCAGCTTAATTTACCTCAGTAATTAATAATAGTGTGGATAGCAATACTGTGTGGAATATAGAGGGAATAATTAGGTCAATTTGAACGAATAGGTTTACCTTTTTCTTCTGTGCAGCTCTTTTTTTTTTACCTTGTTGGTGCAGTGCAGGAGAGACTCGGTTAATGTGAGGAATACAATTTCTGGTATTCACTGTTCAAGCTCATAAATAATACATTTAAACCGTGTATATATTAAGTACACGCACTCCTTTTCACTATCCGTTAATTGTTATGATAATTAGCAACAATTAACTACTCTCTGAGACGTATAAATAATGAGTGTGTGTTGTGGATCTGTCCTTATTCGCTGTCACATATCCTCCCCTTGTGGAATGTCTTGGTATTGTCCAACTTTCTAGCTTGATTTCTGTTTTCACAATCATGTTTTTTACCCTCGAGGAATTGGTGTTCTGATAGATTTATAGATAGACAATTACCCTTTAACAAACCATATAATGCGACATGGTGGCTCAATGGCGCTGTCGCCTCACAGCAAGAGGTCGCTGGTTCGAGTCCCGGCTGGGCCAGTTGTGGAGTTTGCTCCCCATGTTGGCCTGGGTTTCCTCTGGGTGTTCCGGGGTTTCCCCACAGTCCAAACACATGCGCTATAGGTGAGTTGAATAAGCTAAATTGTCCGTAGTGAATGAGTGTGTATGGGTGTTTCCCAGTACTGGGTTGCAGCTGGAAGGGCATGCACTGTGTAAAACATATGCTGGATATGTTGGTTCATTCTGCTTTCAAGCGCTCCAATGATGTATACTTTCCTAGGATATACTTAGAATTGGCCAAGATGCAGTTATTTATAAGCCTAAGCATTTTAGCTGATCGATCAGCCTGGTTTTAGAGGGGTTTTGGCCGTTTCAGGCTGGTTTCCAGCCATTTACAGCCTGGAAATGGCTGGAAACCAGCCTGGAAATGGTCAAAACCCCTCTAAAACCAGGCTGTTCGACCAGCTAAAACCAGTGAACCAGCTTAGGCTGGTTTAAGCTGGATTTTTCAGCAGGGTTAACATCTGAGGCATAATAAAATAAAAATAAGATTTTAAAATATAGAGATAAAAATCACATTTAAAGTTGTTTATGAAGTGCCATAATTATATCATTTCACTATATATTTGTCATTAAAGCTGTGAACTCTGCTGTTGTTTTACATGCAGAAGGATTTTTTGTATTCTACTTGTTATTGTTATCTGTATAGTTATCGTGCTTGGTGTGAGCAGGTTTTAAAGGGGACCTACTACACCCCTTTTTACAAGATCTAAAAAAACCTATCTGATATCCTTAGAGTGTGTATGGTTAGTTTCAGCTCAAAATACCACACAAATCATGTTTTATAACTCTTTATAACTGCCCCTTTTAGGCTTTGATCTTATAATTGTGCCATTTTGGTGACTGTCACTTTAAATTCAAATGAGATTGTGCTCTTTTCAAAAGAGGGCGGAGCTACAAATGCCTGTGTGTCAGCAAAGTGGCAGATTTAAAAACAAGACTAAAGTCCTATGCTAATGAGGGAGAGATGGGCACTTGTGGACTGGGATTTCCCCCTCTGATTGATTATTAAAAAAATAGTTTTTACTTCGTTTTTATTATTAGAAGCTGTTTATATTCACAGACTGTTGCCACACAACTGTGTTTAAACCCCATATAATAGTGATTTTTGCATTTCTTTACAGGAAGGTTATATGAGTGTAGTGCACGCCTCGTCAACAGAGCGCATCATTCCCCTGATTCGCATTAGCGGCGAGAGCTCCACTGTGCTTCTCCATACATTGGTTTGGAGTGGCAGGTTTTCCCACTGTGCCACAAATGGGTTTTTCAGCAGTCCAGAACCAGGTCCAACTGTGGAAAACAAACAGCCAACGGCACCCGAAGAGTAAGCGAATCCCTCTGTGAAGCCTCATGGTTTACAATTTCACAAAGTCAGACAGTCTGAAAGTATGATTATAATATTCAGTGTGACTGTTCGTTCTGAAAAACTGTCCCCATCATTTAGACTCACCCTCATTGTTCTGTGTTTTGCAAAACATGACTTGTTATACTGGAGATGCAGAGTGTTGATTCAACCGTGGTTTATCTGACTGTGCTGTTTTCATAATAAACAAACCAGATACTTAAAGTTTCCTTTTGGCTGCTGTCGGTCAAACCGTTTGTTTTTGCTGACAGCGGTTTTTGCTTGTCGTACACTATAATTACTGTGTCAGTCACACAAGACACATGACCATGTTTCATTTCCCCAAAAACTCAAATAGTAGTGATGAAGGCACATTTTTTGCCTTCCTGTGAAATGTTTAAATCTTTTTCAGATAGTGTTAAACAGAAATATTCAGTTTTCCTATCTGGAGAAAGTAATTTCTTTTAGTTTGGCTGTCAATATTATTACCCTATTAAGAATTATGTCTTCGATTGGCTACAGAACAAACCACTGTTGTCAAATGACTTGCCTAATTATTCTTACTTGCCTAGTTAACCTAATTAACTTAGTTATGCCTTCAATTGGCACGTTAAACTGAAAACTAGTGAAATCTAGCATTTGCAGATCGCTGGAGAACTTTAAATCTGCTAATTTAATAAGCTACAGATCCCATCATGCACTTCAGTCACACATCTGGCCCAGATTCCCCTTGATTGCAAACATACACAGCCATGGACGCCACTGGGGAGAGGGGAAGTTAGGATGATTCTAAGGGCCCACAGCATTTTGGGGCCCCCAGTGATATCCCAATACACCCAACCGGCCCCATCACACCCTAACAGGGTCGTGCTTATTCTCTTAATGGGTGTATTTTGAGACTAACATGCATTAAACCTGAATCTCATCTCCCAATTCCCTTTAAAAGTCAGGTGAGTCACGCCATGGCGCATTTGCTATTTACATGGCAGACTTTATAAGTGGCAAAACTGAACGCTTCACTAACGAGAAAACAGTTAAACAGACCATCTGCAGCGGGAGGATAAAGAACGAGCCTCCTCCATTCAGCCTCTTTCTCTTTACTTTATTTTTACTCTTTACTAAGAAAGGAAACAATGTTGTACTCACTTCACTGAAGACATCCATTAGCCTACATATTTAATTTCTTTTGTTAAGCACGAAAATTTGTTTCAAAACTATTTCTAAATTCAGTTCTAATTTCCAGCAAACAAATGAATGAGCAATAATAATGAAGTGTGGTCAAAAAGTTATATCCAAACCCACGTGCTGTTCTTATGCCCATATGGTCCAAAACCTGACAGGTGAACAAATTTAAGCTTGTTTTTAATAAAACAAATATACATATGCATATAATAAATAATCATACCTGTCAACCCTCCCGTTTTTCCTGAGATCATTCCGTATTTTACAGTTCTATCCTGCTATCATTCCGTAAAATCATTTTCCCGTATTTCTCCCATATTTTCAGTCTTTCTCTGAAGGGTGGCAATAAACATTAAAGAGCAGAGCCTCCCTATACGCAACCCATACCGCCAAATCACAAGTGGCCGCCCCTTGCTTTTAAATGTGAGTCTGATCTGTGCTTTCGCTTTGTTTTGGCATGAAAACACTTTAAAATAAATATAAAAATGGCGGGATTCCCTTTCCTTTTATTATAGATGCCGTCTCCCCTTCATATGCAATCCTCAAAACAGTCATATAGTGGTGCGTGACTGTCAGCTGACGCGCTCCACAGTGATAAATAGACGCTGTTTCCCAAACGGATTCTGTACACGTAATTTGAAGCAGAGTCTGGGTTTTGGGTGCGTGTTAAACATACACATAATTATTAATAATAATATCTAAAGATGTCGATCTTGATTTTGTCCTAAATGAGCATAACAAGTTAGGAAACCAACCGAATGCTTTCATTATAATGTTAGATGTGTGCATTTTTAAAGTGTCACCATGTAATCAAATTTAAAAAATCTAATAGGAGATAGGAGATTTATTTGTTGCTCTTTAATCAGAATGTGTAAGTTATACAGTGAAGAAACGGCTAATGAGATTTGATAGCTTGATTTTATTTCATTATAATAGCTATTCATTTTAATAAGCTGAACTGTTTGCTAATGTATTTGCTGCTGATGGATACTATTTTTTTTTTGTAAATAATAATAATAAAACATATTACTGACCATTTAACTGTTTATTTACAATGAAACAGCTCCAAATCAACATATTTAGTATTGGGGATTTTTTTAAGGGGGGGGGGGGGGGGGCCACATCCCAATGTTGACAGGTGTGTAAATAATACTTATAATAATAATAACATTATTCATTCATTTTCTGCTGCTTTTCTGGGACCGGTCGCAGGGGGAAGCAGTCTTAGGAGAGAACCCCAGACTTTCTTCTCCCCAGACACTTCCTCCAGCTCCTCCGGAGGGATCCCGAGGTGTTCCCAGGCCAGCCGGGAGACATAGTCCCTCCAGCGTGTCCTGGGTCTTCCCCGAGGCCTCCTCCCGGTGGGACATGCCTGGAACACCTCCCTAGGAAGGTGTCCAGGAGGCATCCGAAACAGATGCCCGAGCCACCTCAACTGACTTCTCTCTGACTATAATAACATTATACAAAAGCAAAATAATTATTTTTGTAATATGTTAATCCTTAAATTCTTTTTCATTTATAAAGATATTTGTGTGTTGCTGTACATCCTGTGTGTATTAGGCAATGTGTACACGTTTAAGGCACACAACTAACGCACTCTGTGCTGGACTTTAGACCTGCTTTCAGCTGGTCAACTGCGCAGTCTATTTTAGTTCCTCAAAATAGCAACGAACCAATTATGCGCCTTAACACACCTCCTTTAGACCGGCACACCCATGAGTCCACAGTGAAACAAATGGATTACCCCTCGGCCTGACTCCGTCTGCTGTACCTACTCGTGCACATTACTTGCGGACCGTTCTGGCTCGGTTGCGGCAGCGTCGGCTCGCTAATTGCTGCCGCATCTGACCTGATTGACTCAGGCAGTAAGTCCATAAGCATCCGGCCCGAGTGAATCAGGCCATGCGGCGGCCGTTAGCGAGCCAACGCTGCCGCATCCGAGCCGGATCGACCCGCGAGTAATGTGCGCTGCGGCCCGGAGCTGGCGCAATTATATCTTCATTATATTAAACCTCACCTTTGTTAACGTTATTACAACCATTTGTGTTGATAAACCAGCAAACACAGGCTACTATGTAAACGCAAAGTGTACATTAGCGAGCCTTTGTTATAGTGCCAGTGTTGCCAGATTGGAAATGTGAAAGTAATGTACCAGAACCTCAAAATTATCGTATTTCGAGGAAAATTATCGTACATTAGTCAAACGTAGAGTATACAGCTATTATCTAGACAAATAGCGTTTTGACACAGCGTGCAAATTACCACAATGCGTTAAAAAAAACTCCACATCCGATTCATTTTGCGGTACAAATTGGAGCGCAACATAGAGCTGGTTGGCTTGAAAGCAGTGCACCCTCCTGAATTTTTAACACACTAGTCTGAGGGTGTGCACAAGCCCATCCAGAGGGTCTGTAATGAGCTGATCTCGTGGCTTTGTTTTGATGAGATTAACTTTGGAAAAACATATTTGCATGATGCATTTGAATGGGGAAAAACGAGAACATCAAGGGCAAACTCCCCTGTTCTTCTCGCCTTCCTTTTCAGCACTACTTTTTAAAACTTGACCGACCTCAACCTGAAAATGACTGGAATGTTAACTCGTGAGAGAGAGAGAGCCATTCTCCACGTTGATTGGCCAAGAAGATGAACGTAAGATGAGATAGAAACTACAGTCATTGGATAGAAACCATGTATAACTCCACCTTCTCCTCACAAGATGCAGCTATCAATGAGTTTAGAAGCCCTAAGATAACAATGAAACTCATTTTAAACGTCATAAAATTCTGGAATTATCGTACATTTTATAGGATTTTTTGCATTATTGATCGTACATCGTACAGAGGTCGAAATTATCGTGCAAATACGATAATTATCGAATGTCTGGCAACACTGTATAATGCAGACACCGGCGGTCAAGTGAGAAGTTTGGGGGGCGTGGTTGATTTGATGTGCAAGCGTTTGATTGGAAGTTCAATTCCGCTGCTCCTCTGGCTCAATCAGGCAGTCCTTCTGCGCATGCCCAGGCTCCAATTTCAGCATTCTTTTGCGACAGTTTGTGCCCGTCACAAGGCGTTTTTTTTTTCTTCACAGCGTTAAATGGAAAATGGCACTGTCGCGACGTCCATATTTTATACAGTCATTGGTTAATACAAATCTGTCAATCAATTTGGTGGGAAGGGAAAACCACACTCCTACGTCACGTTGTGGTGGGCCTCAAAATGTAAGGGATTTGGACGCTATTTTAACATCAGGAAATTTAAAAAAAGAGATTTATTGTGTTTATAGCACCCCAATATGACTGCGGGCTCACTTTTTTTAACCATGAATTTTACAGATTTTTTTTTTCAACAATGTAGGCTCTCTCTGACCGCTTCATGACCACTCAAGTCCGCAGGTGCTGGAGAAATGAATCACACAGGGCTGGTGGTTTGATGTCATTGAAGTCTCTTTGCTTGAAATGCAAATGTTTGCCTCCCCAGTTCCTCAACACGAGCCAGCAGGAGATCAGGGGCGAGTGGACCACGACCCCTTTTAAAAGCACAGGCTTTGTGCTGGCTGTTCTGAGGTCAGCTGTGACCGAGCACTCAAGCATTAGTATTCACCTGAGCACTGATGCTATACCTGTCAGATGAAGGGCTTCACATCTGGGGAAAACAACTGAGACAACTGCACCTCACGGACGGATGTGTTTCTTCAGAGAATCGATTTTTTTCTTTAAATGCTCTGTTAGACCCAAACAGTGTGGCGAAAAAAAAATTGCTTATTCACTAACGTGAGAGAAAGAAGATGGAGGTCTGATTACTGGTGTGACTCTGGATCACTTTATTTTTCTATGTATTAACCCTTTTTATCCATTTTGACTCTTAATTTGGCCACAACTTTTTCTGTTTCAGCAAATGGAAGTCTTGTCATCAGTCCCAGTTGTAAGAGCAACAAATAATAACTTGACTTCTAGTTGATCATTTGGAAAAGTGGCAGATGCTTGATTTTTTTTTCAGCTGAATCATCTGTTGAGCTGCATGCCAATCATCACAAATACTGCAAAAGACCTACTGGAACCCACATGGACCCAAGATTCTCACAGAAATCAGTCAAGTTTGGTGATGGAAAAATCATGGTTTGGGGTTACATTCAGTATGGGGGCGTGCGAGAGATCTGCAGAGTGGATGGCAACATCAACAGCCTGAGGTATCAAGACATTTGTGCTGCCCATTACATTACAAACCACATTAGAGGGCAAATTCTTCAGCAGGATAGCGCTCCTTCTCATAGTTCAGCCTCCACATCAAAGTTGGATGGGTGTTGGGTGTTTGTTTTTTTTTATTCTGTTGAACACAAAAGAAGTTATTTTGAAGAATGCTGAAAACCCATAACCATTGGCATTTATAGTATGAAAAACAAATAGTCAATGCTTACCAGTTTACAAATATTTCAGGATATCTTAATATCTAAAATAAGTAAATAAAATTTAAAAAAAGCTTAAAATAAAATTGGAAAATTAAATAGGAAAAAACTCTTTGGTCCTTTTTGAGCGAGATGCTAATGGTCTAATCCAGTTCAATAATCTATGCTAAGCTAAGCTAAGCTAAAAGTGCTCAGGAGATCGACTGAACAGATTAAAAAACGGGAGTTCACCCAAAACTGAAAATTCGGTCAACATTTACTCACCTTGGCTTGTTTCAAACCAGTTTTGAGTTGTTTTTTCTGTTTGTTCTGTTGAAGATATTATCTGATTAAGATATTTTGAAGAATGTTTGAAACCTGTAACCTTTGGAATTTATAGCATGAAAAACAAATAGTAGCTAAATGCTTACCGGTTTCCAACATTCTTCAAAATATCTCAATATCTAAAATAAATAAGCAAGTAACTAAGTAAATAAATAGATTAAAATTAAATTATTAAATTAAAACTGATTTATAACAAGCCAAGGGTGAAAAATTTACCGAATGTTCCGTTTTGGGTGAACTGTCCCTTTAACTCTCAGTATAATCTGCATGCTGGAACCAGTGAGTCAGTGTTTTTTTTTCTCAATGACTTCTGGCCAGATGTCAGCTCACTCTCATTGATGACACAATTAACTACACAAACATCCCGCATACAGAAGCCCCTCGGCAGAGAGATACAGCGCCACCCTTCACTGCCATCTGCTGCTCAGTTTCTCTCAACTACTGTACATATTGAGTTTATAGGCCTCTATTTAAATGCTACTCTGTTTGAATGCCCCTCTCTCTCTCTCTCTCCCTCTCCTCTCTCTCTCTCTCTCTCTCTCTCTCTCTCTCTCTCTCTCTCTCTCTCTCTCTCTTTCTCGCTCTCTCTCTCTCTGTATGTGTGTTAAAAGGATAATATGAACAATATATTTTAGAGCACTGTTTACATTATATATGCAAGTCAAAGATGAAAAGGGATTTTCAAGCATTAAAGCATTGAAAGTGTATATAGCTTTTATTTCTGTTGCATTAGAATGACTCCTGTTGAATTTGATCAATTTATTTATTTATTTATTTCTAAGCAAAAAATAATCTATAATAATATTACCAACATACTTTTTTTTTTAACCATGATTGGACACCCATTCAGAAGTCATTCAGTATAATAACATCTTAACAGCCAGAATTAGAACAATATTCAATTTAATCATGTATTAAAACACTGCTTAAGGATCTGTACACACAAGGAGTAATATTTACCCCACATTAGTCATTTTATTTAATACTTATAACATAAATTGTAGGAGCGCCACGGTGGCGCAGTGAGTAGCACGATCGCCTCACAGCAAGAAAGTTGCTGGTTTGAGTCCCGGCTGGATCAGTTGGCATTTCTGTGTGGAGTTTGCATGTTCTCCCTGTGTTGGCGTGGGTTTCCTCCGGGTGCTCCGGTTTCCCCCACAAGTCCAAAATTGTGCTGTGAATTGGGTAAGCTAAACTGTCTGTAGAGTATATATGTGAATGAATGTGTATGGATGTTTCCCAGTGATGGGTTGCAGCTGGAAGGGCATCCGCTGTGTAAAACATATGCTGGATAAGTTGGCGGTTCATTCCGCTGTGGCAACCCCAGATTATTTAAAGGGACTAAGCCGAAAAGAAACTGAATGAATGAATATAATTACAGTACTTTACAAATGAAGTGCTAATAACGACATGTCTTTTAATATCACGTTTTGCAATGCAGCATTAGTTAATGAGCATGTGTATGTTCATCAATGTTTTCAAATGTTATCAGAACTATTAGAACTGTTACTGTTACTGTTTTATAGGCACATTTGAAGGGGTTGTTCACCCCAAAATGAAAATATACTCACTATTTGCTCTCCACAAAGTGGTTTCAAACCTTAATGAGATTCTTTCTTTTGTTGAACACAAAATGAGATATTTTGAAGAATGCTGAAAGCTTGTAACCATTGACCTCCATAGTAGGAAAAACAAATACTATGGAAGTCAATAGTTACCGGTTTTCAGCATTCTTCAAAATATTTTCTTTTGTGTTCAACAGGAGAAGGAAACTCTTAAAGGATTCGAACAAATAAAGAGTGAAAGAGAATTTACATATTTGGGTGAACTATCCCTTTAAAGATATATTTTGCATTGTGAGCAGTGTGCGAATTATACATTGACGATCGGGGGTGTCAACTTTTTTCAGTAGTAGTTTGGTAATACATGCTTCAGTGAATCAAATTTATGAATGTATTTAAATTACATCTCATTTATTAATAAAATGTATATGTTTTTAGTGTTTTGAGAGATATTTAGTGACTGGTTACTGTAGGTCAGACCATAAATTGTGTATATATATTTTTTTGTAGGCTACATGCAGAAATAAACATCTATTTTAAAAGAAACGCGTTTTGTGAATACTTAAGATGTCTATCGGTCCTCAACTGCCAGTTTCAGACTGTTGAATGATATTTTTCCTAGCATTGATTGGCGCAATTATGCATTCACAATGGCATGAATTGTTATGGAGGGGGGGGGGTCAAATGTATATTTATGTTATACATTTTTAATTTTTAATATTTAAGATATAGATCAGAGATCAGAGAAAGCTATTTCTCACTATAAAAGGGCTGACCCCCCCACCATACATCTTGTTTTGATGTCCTTTAGAGAGGATCAAGTGTTAACTAGGGGGGGTCAATCCCCCCCAAACCCCCCTGTAATTCGCACCGATTGTGAGACAGGTTTAATCGAAAGCATGTTGAGTTCCAGAAATGGTTAATGTCAAGTTGCTGTTTTTAAACCTTTGTACTATTTTCCATTAAATTACTGATAGACTTAAACCATTTTTATTGCATTTTGTTTTTGATTTGATATGTTTTCAGGGGTGACATGGTAGCTCAGTGGTCAGCACTATCGCTCTCACAGTAAGAAGGTTGCTGGTTTGAGTCAGTTGGCCTTTCTGTGTGGAGTTTGCATGTTCTCTGCACAGTTTGGTGTGGGTTTCCTCTGGGTGTTCCGGTTTCCCCCCCAGTCCAAGCACATGTGCTATAGGGGAACTGAATAAACTAACTTGGCTGTAGTGTACAGTATGTGTGTGTGAATGAGTGTGTATGGGTGTTTCCCAATACTGGGTTGCAGCTGGAAGGGCATTCGCTGTGTAAATGTAACCCAGGGGGAAGTGACACTGACAACAGGGGTGCGGATCCACATGCAGGTTTATTGACAAGGGTGGTCAGGCAAGCAATGATCAACACAGGAGCAAACAGATGTATAAGGGCAATCCAGAGTCGTAGTCAGATAGCAGGCAAATGGTCAAAGGCAGGCAGCAGACAGGATGAACCGACAGACGTGGCAAAGATCAAAACCAGGCAAACTAGACAAAGGAAAACACGTTGTGGTGTCACTAAATAGTAGACAAGACTCAGCAACAGTGTTTGTTTTTTTTTAAAAAAGTACTTATAGTGCATGTAATCAGTATGTGAGCAGCTACAGCTGTGGGTTTGCAATTAGTGGTGACTTGCCTCAGGTGTGTGTGTGTGGCATGACTGAACATGTAGTCCATTTACCACAGATTTGTAGTCCTGTGTGAGTGTGAATGTTTTCCACCGATCTCTGGTGGTTAGATCGCTGGTGATTGTGACAGTAAAACATATGCTGGAATAGTTGATGGTTCATTCCGCTGTGGCGACCCCTGATGAATTAAAGGACTATGCAGAAGGAAGCTGAATAAATGAATGAATGACATGTTTTCAAAATAGCTTGAAATTAAAGTAATCTGATTACTTTTTTACATGGTGTAATTTGTAATGTAATGAAATACAATATCCTGAAGGTATGCGTTAATTTATAATCTATCACTTTTGTTGAGTAGCCAACCTGTCGCCGACACCGGTGCTAGAATAGTAGCACGTGATGTTTCCATTTGATCAACACTGCACCTTATAGCACCCGCACAACAACTTAAAGGTGCTGTATGTACGTTTTTGACTTTTCTAAAGCATAGAAATACTATAATATGTGTGCAGATATTTAAGAAACATCTTAAGTGAACATACTTGTTTGACTGAAAAACAATGCTGAAGTCAGATATTCTGCTTTAAAAAAATGTTTTTTTCCGTGCCAGAACGCTGTCTTTGTTTAGGTAAATTTAACCTGCACAATGCCAGTTTAGCCAATTATATTTCAGCACTCCGGGTTGCCTTGTTGGAAAACAGCGTATTTCATTCATTCATTCAGAAGGGCTCTGAAAGCATGCGTCCGTGACCGAAATGGACAGTATCAGACGTCAAAATGAGACAGATTCAGTTCCACATGGGGTTATTAATTAGCAAATGATATAAATATTACGAACGTAAACATTAGGCGAGCAGATTACATTGTAACCGCGTGTAACAACACGCTTTGTGACGAGATACGCAGTGATGACCAATTTGGCTGTTTGCACCAGACGAAACATGACAAAAATGTAAACACAGCCTTTCAGAAGCACAGAACATGCACTCACTCACGAAATGGTAAGGCTTATAATCTATTTAACACATGTTAACCCTCTTTAACATCATTAAATGTAGATGCTGAATCACTGATATGTGTTCAATGCACATTGAGCAAGTTCATACACACAAAAAAAGTGAAATGAATGAGGAGGCATGTGGACATAACACAATGTCTAAAATCAAGTAATTTTATTCAATTCAATTCACCTTTATTTGTATAGCGCTTATACAATGTAGATTGTGTCAAAGCAGCTTCACATGGAAGTTTATAGTGAATTGAAACAGTGTCAGTTCAGTTTTCAGTGTTTAAGTTCAGTTCAGTTTAGCTCAGTTCAGTGTGGTTTAATAATCACTACTGAGAGTCCAAACACTGTGGAGCAATTCCATCAATGCGCAGCTCTACAGATCCCGAACCATGCAAGCCAGTGGCGACAGCGGCGAGGAAAAAACTTCACCAATTGGCGAAAGTGAAGAATTTAAAAAACCTCGAGAGAAACCAGGCTCAGTTGGGCACGACCATTTCTCCTATGGCCAAACGTCTTGTGCAGAGCTGCAGTCTAGGCGCAGTAGCTGGACCTCAGCGAAGACACGTCTATCCTTGGAGCATCACAGGAATTAGTCTCATGCTCTCTTAGCATGCCAAAGTCAAATTTATGCATATAAAATATATTTTCCCAACACAAAATTGTGGCTAGTGAAAATGGCGAGTGGCTAGTAATGTTGGAAAACTACTAGCCGCAGTGGCTGGTGATCAAAAAAGTTAATGTCAAGCCCTGATCATAGATGCCCTTTATGTATTTCAAACAACAAGGCACTAACGTTATTTATCTGACTGTGAACAATGTACTTTGATAGTCATTTGCTGCTAACATGGTTTCCCCATTTAGAATTTGGAGTGAATACCTTTCTGAAATTATTATTAAGGGGAAAGCCCAAATGTGCGAATATAACACCAACTTTACCTCAATTCTCTTGTCACCAACCAGTTTGAGTTTCTTTCTGTTGAACACGAGAGGTTGTTTTGAAAAAATGTTGTAGCCTAAACCTGTAACCTTTGACGTCCTTAGTAGCCTATTTGCTTTTCATATAATGTGGTTACAGGTTTCTAACATTTTTCAAACTATCTTCTTTTGTGTTCAACAGAAAAGGAAACTCGTAAAGGTTTGGAACCACTTGAGGGAGAACAAATGATGAGTAAACGTTTATTTCTACACCTTAATGACAGGTTTGTGGATATGATTGTTTGTCGCTTCCTGCTAGTATTATCTTCTCATCATGTAGACCTGAGGTTTCCTCAGTTAAAAATAAGCGTCATCATCATCATCGCTTTTTTCTCCTGATGATCCCAGCATTCCTGCACTCCAGGACGAGAAGCGAACGCGTCGCGTCGCGTCGGGATTCCTGAGGATTACCCGGCGTGCCCCGCGGGAAAGATGGCGCTGAACGGGAGAGGATGGAGATAACTTTTATCTGAAATCTAGAACAGCGGATATCCACACCTGCCATCTGCGGTAACACTTTAACTCCTCGCCCAGAGATAACGGCGAGAGGACGCGGGATCGGCGATCGCTCCTGACGGCGCGAGCGAGGATATTTTAGCCGCCGTTAGCAAGAGTGTTAGCCAGCGAGGAGAAGAAGAAGAAGGAAAAGCGGGCAAAGTTTATTCAGTTTGAGCAGGAGTCAAGACTGATCGACACCAATCTCTGTATTTAACTGCGGAAAATTACCGGAGACAGGTAAGAAGTTCATAAATCGATTTACCTTCTTAACTCCAGTCTATTTTGGGGCATGTAGTATGAATGTATTTTCATATAATGTTGATATACGCGATCGGTCACCGTTTAGATGAACTGATAAACACCCAGCAGTGCTGTATAAACCAAAATCGTGCATTCAGAGCTGTGTTGTGTTTCTCTAAAGGCACTAGTGGTCTGATATGAGATTAGAGATGGTTGCTAATCTTAAAAGTGTCGATGTCAGGTGTTTTACGCGTCTGTATTCGGCGAGTCCGTCATGGCCATGGGCAGTGAAAACAAACCCTTCGGGCAGTGGATACTTCGTCTTTAACATTCACATGTTTCGTGATTTAAAATACACAAACATTTAGTGCTTAAATGCCTTTTTTGATCTCTTCAGTGCATATAACGTTACTCATATTAAGGCTACCAGCTGGATCCTGTTGTGCAACCGATCCTGTTACACAGGCTTCTTTAATACTAGACTGCTTAGCTGGTTGATCTATCTAGATGATGATGATGATTACGTCCTAAAGCGACGGGGATTATCATTTTATTCACGTGTCCTAACATGAAATAATGTAACTTGTTAGGATGCTACTGGGAAGAAAATACGGTGGGATATTTCGATGAATATTGTTGGTTTATGCTGATATAACTCGTGGAGTCCATTCTGGACACATCACAGGTAACCATCACGAGCACAGGTTGTCACGATCGCGAAATATTGGTTGATGATTATTAATTGTCATATAGACAATAGAGATTGATTCTCTGGTTTGTTAAAGAGGCGTGCAGTGCATGCGTAATGCGCCCTAATAAACTGCTAACACTTTACAACAAGGCTGTATTGGTTAATGTTAGCTAATAGTTAATGTATTTACTAACACGAATGAACAAGGCTTTTTTTACACTATTTATTCGTTTTAGTTAAGGTTAGTTAATGAAAATAGAGTTGTTCGTTGTCAGTTTATGTGCATTAACTCGACCACAAGTTTGGATTTTAATAATGCATTAGTAAATATTGAATTATGATTAGTAAATGCTGTACAAGTATTGTCCATACTTAGTTCATGTTAGTAAATACAACAACTAGTGAAATCGTATTGTAAAGTGTGACCAATAAACCTTAGGACAGATTCTTTTATTCATGTCTATCCCTAACTTCTGATTTTTTTTTATAGTTAAAAACCGGTGAAATATGCAACCTTTTGGGTTCAGCTTTTGCAACAGCACCAATTTAAACATTTTTTTTTATTTTGTGTTTTAGCATCATTTATTTATTGTCACTTTATGGACCTTTTAAAGACAAAAAAAATGCATTGCATTGTATTGAAATTAAGTGGAATCATGACAGGTTTGCTAGCACTTTGGCATAAAGCAAGTCTTTTGATTAACTTTTTAAGGTGACTTTTACGCTGTGCATATTATTACATTCAAAACTAACAGCCAACAAACAGCAAAATTAACTGCCGTTTGTTGTTAAAAACTAGCCTAGAGTGCCATCTGCTGTTAAAAACTAGCCTAGAGCACCATCTACGGTTGAAAACTGCATTTCTGCATTTCGTTTCCTTGTACTTGTACATGTGTGATGACAATAAAGTTGAATCTAATCTAATCTAAAAACTAGCCTAGAGCACCGTCTACGGTTAAAAACTAGCATAGAGCACCGTCTGTTGTTAAAAACTAGTATAGGGCATCGTTTGTTGTAAGAAACTAGCCTTGAGCACGTCTGCTGTTTAAAAACTAGCCTAGAGTGCCGTCTGCTGTTAAAAAGTAGCATAGAGCATCATCTGTGGAGAATGTTGTCTGCTGTTTAAAAACTAGCATAGAGCATAGTCTGCTGTTAAAAACTAGCCTAGAGTGCCGTCTGCTGTTAAAAATCAGCCTAGAGCGCCGTCTTCTCTTGTGAAAACTAGCCTAGAGCATCAT
>CAIGQZ010000276.1:4376812-4391888 GCA_903798205.1 Danio tinwini
AAACTAGCCTAGAGCGCCGTCTGCTGTTAAAAACTAGCCTAGAGCGCCGTCTGCTGTTAAAAACTAGCCTAGAGCGCCGTCTGCTGTTTAAACTTGCCTAGACGTTGTCTGCTGTTAGAACTAGTATAGAGCACCATCTGCTGTTAAAAAATCCCCTAGAGCACCATCTTCTGTTAAAAATGAGCATAGAGCATCGTCTGTTGTTTAAAAACTAGCCCAGAATGTTGTGTGCTGTTAACACTTAGCGTAGAACATCGTCTGCTGTTAAACTAGCACGGAGCATCATCTGCTATTAAAAACTAGCCTAGAACGTCGTCTGTAGTTAAAAACTATCCTAGAGCATCATCTGCTGTTAAAACTAGCCTAGAGCACCATCTGCTGTTAAAAACTAGCATAGAGCACCATCTGCTGTTAAAAACTAGCATAGAGCGCCGTCTGTTGTTAAAAACTAACCTAGAGCGCCATCTATTGTAAATAACTAGCGCAAATCGCAGTCTGCTGTTAAAAACTAACCTAGAGCGCCGTCTATTGTAAAAAACTAGTGCAGAGCATCATCTGCTATTAAAAACTAGCGTAAAGCATCATCTGCAACTCTGAATTGATTCCAGAGAAAATCGCGGCGCATTTTAAAAATCAAACAATCGATCCTTGTTTCACAATACATGGATTTATCTTCCCAGCCCTAACCTGTATTCAGTTTTAGCTTTAAATCACCCACAGCGGGCAACACGAATCACTAATCCAGCTCTGTGTAAAGTAGATCAGCACCCTGATGTCATTGTCTCAAAACCCACTGAGCTGTTGACCTAGACAGTATATATCAGACATTATAGAGCTGTGTCTTGGTAGTTGATCAGTGTACCATGTTCAATAGTCAACAGACATTTCTTTTCTCTTGCTGTCAAAGTGCTTCAGAGTATATCATGCTACTTTCGGTCCTTTTTTTATTATTGAGGTCAGCTCATTGGGTAAAGACCAAGACTTTGTGGATGTCTGTCAGGTGACTTGGATCAAACAGTGTTCTGATGTGTAATTCTTGCTTGATATGAGCGTTTAGCTGCTCCTTTATACCCTTCCTGCTTTTGTAGAGTGCACTTAGATTAGTTTGATAAGTCATGCCTTCTCAGCCATTACTTGCAGATGGGTAATGTCGATAAACAATTAGTTAAGTGCTATTTATTAAAAGCGGAATGTGTTGCTGATGAGGGCTGAGCTATTAGACTTAAAGGTCCTGTGAAACTATTATAAAGTTTTTTAGATGTTAGTTTCAGTCTGTTGGTTTTCAGGATATCTATAAGCTAGTGCGGTCCGAACTACCATTTAGAAAATATAAAACTGATATAAATATGCAAATAAGGCTGGGCGATTTGGCCTAAAATCTAAATCTCGATTAATTTAACATTTTAACTCGATTACAATTAATGATTGAGTATTTTATTGATTTTGTACAGTAAATATGCTCACATATTACAAGTGAGGGATTTTTGAATGAAGGGTGCATTACTTGATTTTAAAATCATTTTCAGGAGTTCACGCTTAGATAATGCTTGACGATGTTAGCAGGTTTGGCATGCTGTCCCGGGAGAGAACTCTGACCTCGGAGATAGTTGAGCCCAAGGCTCTCGCCTGGACAATGAGCATTTAAAGGGATACAAGATCAGGTAGTTCTCGAGAGCTCCCCCCGATTTGTTTGGTCTATTCCTTGATTAAAAAGGACAGCTTTATAGGAATATGCCGCCAACCACACTGGTGCATACTCACTTAGAGAAGCTCAGTATTAATGTACTTGTGACTGTTACTATTATTTAATTTAATTGTGTCTCATGTTTTTAGACTGTGGGAGGAACCGGAGTACCCGGGGGAACACAGGGAGAACATGTAAACTCCACACAGAAATGCTGACTGGTCTAGCTAGGACTTGAACCAGCGACATTTTTGCTTTGAGGCAGCAGTGCTAGCCACTGAGCCACCGTGACTACTGATCCTAGAAATGAGGAGGGAGAAGGGGTGGATGAGAAGATGGGGAGTAAAGTAAAGCTGCGGTCACACTGGATTTTTCTCCCTATAGACTTCCATTCATACGCACGCCAATGCGTCAGACCGGAAACGCAGGGTCATGCGTCGAGTTTCGTATTTCGCTGAGGTGCAAAGTTTAAGCTTGGTGAACTCTGACCTGCGAAATTGCATCACTTGACTGCATGAGACCAATCCAGGATCAAAACATGACCTCTGGACAGAAAGTTAAAACATGGAGCAATCGCTCGCTTTTTTAATGTCTAATCATCTTGTTTAATCCTGCCCCTTTTCACAGCGCCTTTCGTACGACGCTCAAACGCTAGTGTGACCGCAGCATTAGGCTGGATATTTATGTTAAAATTGGAATAATTCGATTGGCTAGCTAATGATTACCGATAGGGACCAGCTGCGGTCAATCATATCACATGCTCCTCTCGAAATTAGTTTGTGAAACTTCACAAAGGAAACACACACTATCGACTACCTATAATTATTTAAAGAACATCATCGTTAAACAACTGAAATTAAAACACATTGCTTAGAATAAACAGTTACTCTTATAAAAAAGTGAAAATAAATAACTTGCACTTTTGAAAAAAAATGTATTTTTAATTGTTGTTATTATTATTATTATTATTATTATGTTTTTCATGTTAAAAGTATAAAATAAGTAGTATCTCCTCTAAATAAAATACCTCTTGTATATCCTGTAAATAAAATTTAACAGTGCATTTTTTTAAACTTCTGTAAACAAATATTTTATTGTAAATAATAATTTTATTGTAATGGAAAATATGTTGTCTTAAGACTTCTGGTGCAGCTTCTAATCATCGTCAATGTAGTGCAAACGTGCGATGTGTAGTTAGATTTGTTGAGAGGTGCGCAGGTATGCACCGCGCGAAGACTGCGCCGGGCCACACCTGTGCGTTCAACGCAGAAGTATAAATCAGTCTTATGCCGAGTTCGGACTGCAGGATTTTTAAAGTAGTCGTGTCACGGATGTTTTCACACTGCATAACTATCTAGGCTAGCGTTTTGTCGCTGCTTTGTTTACACTGCAAGATGGATTGGCGACAGGGGGTTTTACACTGTATGTCTTTAAAATAGGAAGATTCGCCGACAGCTTTGTCCAAACTACGTCTCACAACCAAAAACACATAGTATATCTTTTGATATTAACTACATAATGAGAAAGAAGCCTTTAATGGGGTAGAAAATGTACATATTTGCTCACCTGGGTTTGAAGGGAATTAGTAATTTCTGCAAATTTTTTTTTTCTCTATCCAATTGTGGTTTTGCCCAGATGACACGTCAAACAGTCACGGCTGCTCGTGCCAAATTTCTGCTAGCTTTTTCTCAATTTCTTGCATCCAAATAAACTGAAAATGAGTGCTTTTAACTTCTCCCCCAGCCTCCCACTGACCTGCAGGTAACCACACTAGTGAGTGCTGCTCTCTCATTGGCTGTAATCGCCGATGTTATTTACTAGAGATGTGAACCTACACTGGTCTCACGGTTCGGTTACGATTATCATGCCATCGATTCGGTTCAATTCGATATCTCGGTGCATTGACGATGCTTTCCATACATAATTAGGTTTTTTATTCACAACACAAGAATTATTTAAAAATTTAAATCTATAAATATATTAATATTTATTAGGGGTGTGAACCTACACTGGTCTCACGGTTTGGTTCGGTTATGATTATCATGCCATCGATTCAGTTCAATTCGATATCTCGATGCATCACGGTGCATTGACGATGCTTTCCATACATAATTTGATTTTTTTTCTTTACAACACAAGATTTTTTTTTTTTATTAAAATCTATAAATATGTTTATATTTATATATTATTTGTAATACAATTTTGTCCTTAATACAAGCAGTAATATATATGAACTGTACCTTTAATTTTACCTACTCAAAAAAAAACTCTCTTTGTGAATGTTTAGACAACTCCAATACATGCACAGAAGACAGCACGAGCATTCATAACAAATAAACTAATGTAAATACTATCCCGCTTGCTTTTTGAACGCTGGCAAGTTCTTACACCCTTATGATTGGTCATTGTCTTCACCCGCTCAACAGAAAGAGCTGCGATTAGAAACGAAAGCGCTGTTCACCCATGAGTGATGCGAGAAAAACAATCGCGGGTCAGTCTATATGCGCATAATACGCGGTTACCAGGTAATCTGTAATAGAATTAATACAATACAATAAACTCGCACCACATACACGCTTGTGTCTGGATTCACAAGTATCGCTTTAACAGCCGAGAGGAGAGCAAACTTTACCTCACGAACATGCCAACGGGTCAAATGCTCAATGTGTGTGTGTGTGTGTGTGTGTGAGTGAGAGAGAGATAGATATGGTGTTTTACAGCATTCTCCCTAGTGAAATAGCGGCTTGTGCTTACCATTCCTCAGTGTCGATGAAAGATCTGCTTTTTAAGTAGTAGGAGTGTTTTATTTACTCACCCTCACCTCCTTCGCCATAGTATTCTACCGCGACATCGTGCATAGGGGATAAATAACGTCAGTGCGTAATAACCGGTTATGTTTTATTACTGTACCAATATCGAATAGTCCCCATCTGCATCGCGGTGCACTGAAGAAACGGTTATTTTGACACCCCTAATATTTATATACTATTTGTAATAAAATTTTGTCCTTTTATACAATCAATAAAATATATGAACGGTACCATTAATTTGACCTGCTCAAAAAACTCTTTTTGAATGTATCAAACAAAACTCTAATACATGCACAGCATGAGCATTTATAGCAAATAAACTAATGTAAATATTATCCCGCTTGATTTTTGAGCGATGCCAAGCGAGATCTTACACCCCTATGACTGGTCATTGTCTTCACCTGCTTAACAGAAAGGGCTGCGATTGGCTTTAGAAATGAAAGCGCTGTTCACTGATGAGTGACGCGGGAAGATCTGCCGCGGTTACAGTCTATATGTGCATAATACGCAGTTATCATCACAGGTAATCCATAACAGACATAGTGGAGAAACTCACACTCGCAGACAGGCCCGTATTGCTTTACCTGCCAAGAGGAAAGGAAAAGTGACCTCACAAACAGACCAGCGGGTCAAATGTCCAAAGTGAGTGAGAGAGAGGCAGAGATGGATTTTTACAGCATTTCTTCGTAGTGAAATGGCGGCTCTTGTGCTGTGCCTTCTTCAGTGTCAGTGAAAGACTGTCCAGCAAAATCACAAGCAGTTAAACTGTGCATAATTATCTACCTTTTAAGTAGTTGGAGCGTTGTAAATACTCGCCCTTGCCTCGTTCGCCGTAGTATTCTACTAGGACATTGCGCATAGGAGATAAATGACGTCAGTATGTAATAACCGGTTATTGAACCGATATCGAATTGTCCCCGTCTGTATCGCGGTGCACTGAAGAAACAATTCATTTTGACACCCCACGTATTTTCAGTAAAAACTCATTTCACACGGCATGATTTGAATCGCCAACAGCTCCAGATATTTAGCACGCCAAATTTCTCACAGGCGTCAACGATTTATCAGCGATTCTTTCAGGTCACGTCTTTGATAGTTCACACTGTGTGATTATCACTCGTGTGCACGAGTGCTGTTTGCCTGAGATTTCCGGCATTTGCCATTTCTCAAAACCTGTCGGCTAGTCAAAATTGGGTTTAAAATCATGCAGTCTGAACTCTGCATTAATCGAGTGGGGTCACGTGTCTCTACACGCGGTAGGGAAAGTAGTTAAAAAAATTGACTTTGTAAAGTTAAATTGATTATAGTTTTTAAATGTTGATTTTGATTATTTTTTTTATTAATCGGCCAGCGCTACGTGCAAAGCTTGCAGTTTGTCACTTCCGCCTAAATTATCAAACAATTTTTTGTCACCTCATAGTTAATTTTCTCATAAAATCTTGACCAATCAAATGCTCTCTAGTATTTGACATGCCCTGCCCCTTCAAGACTCTTCTCGTTTGCTTTTCGTTTGATGAGCTTTGCTTTTCATTTGACTGGCAGAGCTGTGAGAAAAACAAAATACTATTGGCTGTTTTTTTAAAAGAGTAGGAGCTACTCTGTCTCACCCTCTCTTTATTTTTCAGTTGAGATTACGTCAAACACCGAATAAAAAAAAAAAAGCACATTTCAAGGCACTTCATGGAACCTTTAAGGCTGAATGCTGAGTAATCACTGTAAACCATGGCGCTTGCCTTGGGTAAATGCTGTGTATTTATACTTCTACGTTGTTTGTGTTTAATAACACTTCCGAAACGCTAGCTGGCAGTGGGGTTTCTATGTTCCTCTGTGTCAGTTTTTTTCGAGAATGTTTTGTTTACAATGGATATACCTGTAATGCTAACTTGCTGTTAGGGCTGCACAATATATCGTTTCAGCATCAATATTGCAATGTGATCATTCGCATTAGTCTCATCGAGGATATACGCAATGTTGAGTCTGGATTATAATTTATGATTTTGCAAGTGTTTTTGGGGCTTGTGCCTGTGTAAGAGTTTTAAAAGCATTCAGGCATAAGAAACTGTTCTGATAATAAAATTTAATAAAGATTACTTTTATGGAATTGTTTATAAAATGAAGACTATGCAGTATCATTTTACATTTAATTATTCAATTACTGTACTCCTCAATACATTTTGACTCCTCGGATAACCATAGATATATACACTAGATATCACAAACGGACCCTGAGCATGCGTCAATAGCGCCGCCACATTTGTACAGTGCTCCCAGGACAAATGTCATTCAGCCGCACTAGTCAAGACAGTGTGACTAGTGTGCCAATGTGAAGATGCTGGATTTAAGCGCTGCGTACTGGTGTAGTAACGAGTAAACAAAGGAAACCAAGCACAAAGGCAGAACATTTCATAGCTAAGATTTCGTTTTTTATGTCTTTGTATGTTATGAACTTTTTTAAAATAAGTAACCTTATTGATGATAATACAGTCACTTACTGCATTCACACATAAGACAAAGTAGCACCAACTTGCACTAAATACTAGGCTTATGTTAGTTTTGTTGAATAAAATAAGCAAACAATATAAATGAAATATGACAACAAGATTGTGCGGTGCCAAAAGCTTGTATTATTGTCCGCTAAGTGAACGAGTCATTTATAACGGAGATTCATTCACAAACGAATCGCTCCCACTGTCAGAATGAGAAGTAAAAGCAGGAGAGGGGGTTTGTTTCAGGACATGGATTAGATCAAATTAAACGGGGAGGGAGGATAAAACATTTCCATGCACACAAACACACGCTCTTTGTGGCAATGCTCGTGCGGACACTATCCATATATGTAGAAAAGTGATATAAAATTTTAATTTTCGTAATTTAAAAAATATTTGCATACTGATCACCGGGAAAACTCCCAATGATACATATGTGCAAATATGTGTATATCTTTGGCTCTAGATGACCACAGTCCTCCATTGCACCTTGGTCCTGCATTTATTTCAAAGGAGCGCTACCCTGTACTAAAATGGCAGCTCTATTAACTCATTCCTTCCAATAGACGAAAACAGGGTAGGCGACATCTAATGTAAATACCTGTGTCGGATATTGATGGTTATTTTATTTTTATATTTTTCTTTATTGAATTTATCTATGCTTGTAGATTGTTTATTATAATTTATGCACTCTTCTACAGAATCAATCAATCTAAAATTATAAATTCTTTTCAAACATTTATTCGTCATCGAGTGAAATTGTATTTATATCGCAATATACATCGTAGAATTCAAAAATATCGCAATGTTAGAATTTACTTGCTGTACAAGTTACTACCTACTTGCTAGCTCAAACTCAGGAACCAGGGAACGTGCAACAACTTTAATCATAAAGTAAACAAAACAAAGGTTTCCATCTGAAGCTCCTCCATGGGACTCGAAACTTGTTGAACACTTGCGCCAGTGGGGCTCGCTGGTATTCTGCATATTTTCAACTTTGGGTTCAGTTTGGGCCGCTTTAACCAATAGCAGAACAGCAACTACTAGGGAGGCGGGGATAAAGATAGTAAGGCCCAATCTGATTGATCAAATTTAGAGAAACAACCAATGCATAAAATTAATTCATCGCACATGTCTGCGATACTACGATACTATTATCATGATAACCATACTTTTGCAATATATTGTGCATCCCTAGTACTGTTCTTGCAAGATACAGTGTAGCATATACTGCTGTTTTATGTTTTGTTTGTCTAAATTGTGTGAATAAAACCTCATCATCAGTGAAGCACTAAATAAGTCCTTCTGTTTTGCTAAATTATAAGTTTAAATGTATTGTTTGATAGCAATTGATGTTGTATTTTATTGCAGTTGATTGTTAGAGTTTGGACTTCAAATTATTGTTGTCAGGTAGGAAATCCATGTGTAAAGGCCAAAAACTAAATTGTGTGAATAAACACAAATGAAACCCTTCTCTTTTGCTAAATGCTAGCCTAAAATGTATTGTTTTGGCGGAATAATTTTAAACCAGTTCCTGGCTGTTCCTGGATAGCAGTTGCTTGCTTATTTTCCCATTGAATTCTCATGGACGGTTTTATAAACTCAGCTGTGCTGATGCAGTAAATACAGGACTCAAGGTCAGCGACCTTTTCTCCCTCGCGTTGTTGTTGGTTCACTAAAAACATCCTCTGGGTTTTAGCAGCATTTTGCATTCTCTTTCATCTGGCTCCAAATGCTGAACGTGTGGGCTCTGTTAGCACCTCACACACACAACTCTTAAAGCTGCCGGTGACTGCTGGATTTGCTCTAGGCCGTGTCGTATGATAGCACAGACCCCCATGGAATTTTATCAATTAGGAAACAGCCAGTGTGAAAATGTTTGGGGAGGGATTTGTTGAAAGATTACTCTGTCAAATGGCGCTGTGTGTAGCTAGGCTTAGCTGAAGAGATATGGGGTTTTGTGCGCAGTCTGGAGCGTTTAATTGGCAAAAGGTCTGATAATTACTGGACGATTGATGCCGTTAAGTCGTCCTCTGTTAAATAAGATATAATGATCAAAGGCTTTGTGCCGGTTTGTCAGGTTTTGTTTGCTCTTTCTACAGTTAGTGACCATAAAAAGTTACTAAGATGTGATTTTTATTTATTTATTATTATTATTATTATTATTATTTTTACGTTTTATTTATTTATTTATTTTAAAGGGCACCTATTATGCAAAAATCACTTTTATAAGGAGTTTAAAAAACAATTTGGTCAATTCAACTTGTTTCCCAATTCTGCCTTGCGGCTGGAAGGGCATTCGCTGCGTAAAAAATATGCCGGAATAGTTACCGGTTCATTCCACTGTGGCGACCCCTAATAAATAAGGGACTAAGCTGAAGGAATATAAATAAATAAATGAATCGACTTGTGAGAGCAAATTCTACAGAGTACTACTACTACTAATAATAATAGTAATAATAATAGCTTTTTTTTATAAAATCTTATGCTAATATGTGAAGTTGCTTGGCTGTGCTGTATGATTTTGTTTAGTCTGATTCATGCGTTCCTCTTCTGATGGTCACCTTCAACATGCATAGTCAGTGAAAGTTTTTTTTGCTTTAAATACAACACAAAGCAGGGCTGTTTGAGATGACCTTGGCAGTCGGAATTGGCTTAGAATTTCAGATACACTCTATTCATCAGCTTTTGCCCACACACTGCATGGCCTTTCACTTAGAAACATGTCAGACAGTCTTTTTTTTTTAAGCAACCATTTGAATGCTTTTTTAAAAAATAAGCTGAACCGTTGTCTTCGCTGTATTGACCAGTAGGTATACCTGTGACTTTTCTCAGAAATGCACAGATTCTTGACTGCAGTTGGGTAATCCCATTCAAACCTGCAGGAAAGATTTTTCATCAAACAATGTACAGTTTCTTTTTCAAGTATTTCCCAAATAATGGTTAACAGAGGAATGCATTTTTCACAATATTTCCTATAATATTTTTTCATCTGGAGAGTGTTTCGGCTAGAATAAAAGCAGTTTTTAATTTTTAAAACCATATTAAGGTCAATATTAATAGCCCCCTTAAAAGTACACCTATGATGAAAATCATCTTTTGTAAGCTGTTTGGACTGAACTGTGTGTAGGCATAGTGTGTCCACTGTCATATTGGAGTGGTAGAAACACAATAAGTCTCTCTTTTTTTTTTATTTCCTGACATTAAAATAGGATCCAAATCCCTCTCATTTTGAGGCCCACCGCAACGTGATGTAGTAGTGTGGTTTGTATATATATCATGGTAGTACTATGTTTTTTTTGTGCTGCTTATGTTTATCACTTAGGCTCTAGTACACCTTGAAAGCAGCACACTCTTTCCTTTATGGAATTCGTAATATTTTAAAGCTGTCATTCTGAATTTTCTCCATGAATTTCTTTTGTGTGCGCTCTGCATGTTGCAGTGTTTTGGAAGCTCCTCTGGAATTTGCTCAAATCTTTATTTTTTTTTTTTTGAACATGAGGGAGCGAGAGTCGTGTGGAAACATTCCTCTGCTTGGCTGAGTTCTCATGCTGGTGGAAACGGGGCTCCTCAGCATTCACCAGCATTCAGTTCTTGTGCAAATTTACCCTCCGCCTGCTTGCTCCCATTGTCAGCCTGTCAAGTCTGTTTTTATGTTTGTTGCTTGAATCCAATTATCCACGACCTGCAACATAGCCTGCACCTTTTCTTCTCAGCGCTGCAGACACCGGTTGCTGATTCTTTCCTCCATCTCCGTCTCTTTAAAGGGAGACCTATTATGCCCCTTTTAACAAGATAAGTCACTTAAGTGTGTATGGGAAGTTTCAGCTCAAAATACCACACAAATAAAGTTTTAGAACTCTTCTGTGTTTTTAAAAGAGGGCGGAGCTACAAATGCCTGTGTGTCAGCATAGTGGCAGATTCAAAACAAGACTAATGTTATCTCTGTGAAAAACTGAAAATGTCTAAGAAGAACGCAGCCTATGGAGACTACATTGTTTATTTCTCCTGTGGACAGGTGTTGAGAATTAGCATATCTGGTAAAACACTTAAATTGTGATGTCCATGTCAAATAAATAAATAAATAAATAAATCTATTTGCACATCCTAAAACTCCACATGTAATTTAACTAAATTATGAGTTCATGATGCATCATTTAGTAATAGATAATAAAGCTAAATTTATTTGCATTTATCTGTGCTTTTTGGTCATACTAGGAGCAACTAGGGTTGCACGGTTTACCGATACTATGGTAGTATCGCGATACTCAGGCTCCAAAATATTGGCGTGCCACTGTAGTTTGTTAATGGTAGTATCGTCATTAATGGTTTATCTACAATAGATAATGTTGCATGTGGAAAAGTCACTTAAATGCTCACACGTTTGTGCAACAATAGACCATTTTATTTGAATAGTCTGAGCACTTTAAAGGTGCAAAACTGTAGAATTCGCACCTTTTATGGTAGCCTGTTGCACGTTTTCTAACGCTTCAGTTCGAACGCACATCTGAATCAGTTCATTTCTGTTAATATAATTTAGTAGCTACAACAACCGCGACAATCTCTTTAAAAAAACGACTCCCAAAGTGAAATTTTGAATTTCTTTGGATTGTTACCTCATAAGTAGGCCCACACGGAATCTGCGCTTGCAGATTTTTACCAAAATTCTCAGCAGAAATAGCAAAAAACGTCAGCAGATTCCGTCTGGCCCTACTCAAAAGACTGAAAAAAAAAAATTATGAAATACTCAAAATAGCAACAGAAAACAATGAAACAATTTTTGACCACTTCATAAAGCCTAATTTTTTTGGTAGCAAAATGTAGCAAATTTCGTTCAGTATAATTTGTATTTTTATTTTAATGTATTTTTTGCTGGTCAGTTACATACAAAATAAACAAAAATAATCAATACATTTTAGGTGAAGTCGTGTGCAAATAATACTTTTTAGCCTTAAGGGAATAATGAATTCAATTCAAGTAGTCCTATTATATATAAAGTATAGTATTTCTGACACTTTTCTTTATAATTTGAGTTATGAATTACAGTATCGCAATAATACTTGGTATCGTGATACTTCAGCTAGTATAGGATTGTAAAATTATTAATGGTATTGTGACAACCCTACTAGGAGCACTGTTGCTGTTCCATAGATTACAAAGAAGTCTTGTTAGGGGTGTAACGAATCACGGTTGATCTCTGATCCATACGAGTCACAACCCACAGTTTGGAACGCACATGACCCGCGGATTTATAACTTTTTTGAATTTGTAGGTTAATCCAACATGTATAACAATTGCAGAGAGAGATTGCCTCCCACTTCATTCAAATTGCATGCATAAAAGCATTTTGGCTTCCCTCTATTGAAATATTGAGTTTGGTGAATTGATGACCAATATCGTGCAGTGTTTAAGAAAGTGTTTAAGAATGTGCTCAGCAGTGCTTAAATGTTAACGCTGATTTATTGTTGTGTCATGCGCATGCGTATGCTTGGGCACAGTCTTCGTGCTGGTCCAAATCACTCGTCATCGCTGACGCTGAAATGGACGTTTTTTAAATTAAAAAACTGATGAAAAATTAAAAGTACCGATTGGTACCAAATTCCAGTATCGTGACAACACTACTTCATTGTATAAAAATATGAACCCAACTAATCAAATTTAGTCTAATTGTTAAGCAGAAAAATGTATAATGTCTTGTGTCCAATAGGGTTGGGTCTATAGACGATGCCTTTGTGCATCGCCGATGGCCAATAAACATCATGATGCTGAGCAGGCATCGCAATCCTCTGCCCCGCCCGCGTTGCAGCAGCAACCTGATCGCAAAAAATACACACTTAGACCCCGCTTACACTAATATGTCTTAGTTTTAAAACGGCATTTTAGAACGAAAATAATCTGTGTCTCTACTGGCGTTTTATCTAGCATTTCTGAAAAGCCCTCATTCCACACTATACTGCTGAAAATGCACATCACGTGACCACACACACACACACACAAACACACTGTCATGCGCTGCAGTGTAGGCTATGTGTGCGTCTGACTCTGAGCTCCAGCAGTCATCCTAAAGAGCAGTGCACATCAGACAGTTTATGAAGGATATAACGTGTCACAGCGTCAGTACACTGCTTCAATCTTTCGCTTTCACGCTTGTACTTAGTAATTTTAGTGAAAACCTCACATCCTGTTGGCTGGTTCCTGTTGGTTGTGCAACTTTTTTGCTTTTTTTTTAAAGCAAGTTTGTCGTCGCTATTATAACGACACAGATCACTCTGCCTATGACACAGCCAGAGTCCCGCTGAAAAAGTGATTGACAGGTGGTAATTTGTGTGCAACTTATCTTTATTTATTTATGATTTGGTTATGGGTAAAACAAAGACCATGCGGGTCAGGTAGTTCAAACCGTAGGCTACAAATAATTGATTAGCTATGAATGAATTAATTAATTCACTGCCACCTATGACAACGATGCCATCGTCCATTGTGATGTTTCACATTAGACATCATACAATGCCAAATTGGTCGACATCGCCCAACCCTAGTGTCCAAATGGTTTCAATTAATTTGAAATCTCTTGAGATTCTGTGATTATGACCATTGCAGATTTGCACATTACGATATTAATGCTGATTTATTGTGTTGTCTTAATTCGAATACAGTATTGAATACTCACAAAAAAGTAATAATAATTTATGCAGATTATCTGGCATACGAAATCATCCCAATCAATATTAAATTATTTTTAATTAATTAAGTTCTTTCCAAATTTAGCAATTCAAGTCATCTGGTGAAATAAGTATAGTCATATCGCAATAAATATTGCAATGTCTGATTTTTCCAATATCGTGCAGCCCTAATGTAAACTCAATAAATGGTATCCAATGAGCCAGACTGTCCTTTATCAGGGCTGGTTGACTTTCCTATGAGCTCTCTATCTCTCTCCTGTTCCTCCTTGCTTGTTTCTTCTCCTACCTGCTCTTGTTTTTGCCTCTGGTGTTCAGAGAAACCAGAGCGCTAATCCTCACCACACATGAGGACAGACTGCGCACACACCAGCTGCTAGAAAAAGCTTAGCTTATTCAGATCTCTCAATGGCAGGTGGCTGTAGCCCACCGCTTCACCACTCAGGTCATAAAGAGTCCCGCTGACCCCCGCTTTCCAGACAGCATCAGGTCCAGGCTGATCTACTTATTAGAATTGTCTTTAAGGCACTTGCATTGGAATGTCCTGCTGCGTTTTCTTCTGAAAAGTACTGCTGGTCTTCAAGGACATTTCATAACGCTCCATATTTCAGCAAGTCTGTTTGCGTGTGGACGACATTGCATGTCTCCCCTGCTTCATTATTATGCATTGTTAAAGGGATAGTTCATTAAAAAAAGATCGTCTTCGTTTACTAGAGCTGGCTATTGATACAGATTTGAATACAAAATAAGTTAAACAAAAATATCTCATCTCTTATGTCTTATAATAAAATAAATATAAGTGTTAAACTTGATAAATAAAATGTTACAAAGTGTGTGCAACGGTAAAGTGTAAATGCTGAACAATCTAAGCAAGCTTATAATAATGATACAGTAAACCTCAAACTCTGTAAACAAACAGGTTATGATAATCAAATCTGAGCTTTCAAGTAAAGGAACCAACCATCGTTATTCAAATACATATTGCAACATTTACAAATTGTGAAGTTGGATAACTACACTACCCTCTGTGCTATCTTTCAGATGGGGTGCTAGTGGCTGGAATGCACAAGAAAAGAAACCAAAAACCACTTAGGCTACATTCTTACATCCTTTTTTATTTACAGTCCCCTCACTGCTGCAGATCACAGCACTCATTTTCACATGTGTTGTTTTTCTGACCTGAGGTAACGATGATGCAACTCAAAACTTGTATGTGTAAAGTAGGGTTGGGTTGATAGACGATGCCGATAGCCATCACAATGCTGAGCCAGCATCGTGATCCTCCGCCCCGTTCCCGTTGCAGGAGCAACCCCTCTCGAAAAATACACAAAACACACACTTAGGCTCCGTTTACACTAATACGTCTTATTTTTAAAATGGCATTTTAGAAAGAAAACGATCCACGTTCACACATGC
>CAIGQZ010000276.1:4396888-4427637 GCA_903798205.1 Danio tinwini
TATATATATATATACCAAAATAATCGTGATTTTGATCTTATAATCGAGCCGGCCCAATATAGACACGTGTATGATATCTTGTTTTCTCTAAGCTTTGAGCATTCAAAATCCCATTTGTGAGTGAATATTGAGCTGGGGTATCACACTGGCTTCTGGCTTCTGCCTGCAGGTATGGAAATAAATGAAACCATCTAAAGGCAATAAATGAAAGAGCTCCATTCAGGATTACAAGTGTCCATGTCTAATATTCTCTCTGGTCTCCAAGGTATTTTCAGAGGTGATTCCTATACGAAGCGATGCTACATTTCCCACATGACTCCTGGGGTTCACTGGCAATATTGTAGCGCTGATGAAAGAGGGTCTGTGTAGTCAGGACTGCCATTCACTGCATGGGATTTGTATTTACAAGCCTGACCACAGAAGCCCACTGATTCTCCAGAGTGTGAGAGAGAAGCTTCAGGACTGAATCTCCCTCCCTCCCTCTTCGGAAGCTTGATTCACAGACACAGGAAACCACTCACTGTTGCCCCGAGCTCTGTCTGCATTCATATATCAAGCTCTTCTGGGACTTCCTGGCATTCAGCTCGAACATGGCATGGGGTGAGACTGTCCAGATCCACCAGCCTGCCTCTTCTTCTGCTGTTTTCCGTCATGAAGGATCACAATTCTGACAGTGAGTGATGATAGAAACGTCAAGACTGTTGGAGGAGGAAGCAAGCTGAATTGATTTCCAGGAGTTGCAAAGCAAATCCACATTTTGGAGCTACTCTTTTGCTCTAACTGTTAGGCCATGTCCACATGTACACGGGTATTTTTATTAAAAAAATTGATATGGACAGATTTCCCAGCCATCTGTCCACATAAAAACACACTGTGATGCATGATAACACTAGAACTGCCACGATATATAAAACATTCATTACAACTCTCAAGCCTCCCAGTCGCTGGCTGCGTTCAAAATCGCCTACTAAGTAGGTACTGCAATTGAATTTGAACGTACTACTCTGCTGTTAGAAAAGTACGTTCTATACAATAGGAATGTGAGCAGTATGAATGGAACTTTGACGTACTACATCCGCCATTTTGTCATCATCACATGACCTATCCGCGTGAGTTGCGTCGCTTCAATCCCATTTATGAATTCTCTTGCGGAGCATCATGAGATAGCGTAGCGTCCATCCGATGCGCATTTCAGAATTACATCGGAAGTAGTATGAATTCTATGAATTCAGATGTACTACTCGGCTTGCATACTGATTTAAGCATACTATATATTATGGAGGTATGCAATTTCAGATGCAGCCATTGACTTTTACTAAAATAGTCTCATTTACAGTTCCCAGGTGTTAAACATTGTTTAAACGAGGCATTTATACCTATAAACGCCAGCGCAGGTCAAATTTACCTGCTTTGTAATGCCTGTAGTTATGCGCTACATGTTAGAACTTGTTCGGCAATGACATTCACTTTCACTCACTGAATTAGTGGTTAATAAATAAAGTCATAATGAGTAAATGAAGGAAATTTGTAGAGGTATTAGAACCACATAATGCCGTGAATTATGGTGAGCCTAATTGTATGAAAATAAGTTATGTATTCGGGTCGAATAGGTATCTGACGGCTCATCCGACAGTCATCCAAAGCCTCCGAGATGCAGCACACGATCTAATTTAAATGTTTCAGCCAAACTCATGAATGTTTAAACTTTATTGGCATTGTTCTCTTCTTTAAACTACAAATTATAAGACTATACAAATCAGTAATTTGTTTGGTGAAGCTTGGGTTGGGCGATGTCGACCAGTTTGGCATCGTATGATGTCTAATGTGAAACATCGCGATGGACGATGGCATCGTCGTCATAGGCGGCGGTGAATTAATCATTCATGAATAATTAATTCATTCATACCGAATTCATTATTTATAGCCTACAGTTTAAAATACCTGACCCGCATGGTCTTTGTTTTACCCATAACCAAATCATAAATAAATAAATAAAGATAAGTTACACACAAATTACCACCTGTCAATCACTTTTTCCGAGGGACTGAAAAGGCAGAGTGATTGGTGTCATTATAATGGCGTCAACAAACTTGGTTGGTAAAAAAGGTGCACAACCAACAGGAACCAACCAACAGTATCTGAGGTTTTCGCTAAAATTACTAAGTAGATTCAAAAGAGCGAAGAGTCGTTAGATAGAGACAAGATTAATAAAATATCACGTTCAACAACTATAGTGAGACGCCATCCAGCGGTACATCCTTGATAAACTGTCGGATGTGCACTACTCCACTGAACTGGACGGAGGGCTGTTCAGAAATGCTAGATGAAACGCCAGTGTGGATGTGGAACGTTTTCGTTTTAAAATGGCATTTTAAAACTAAGCTGTAGTAGTGTACATGAGGCCCAAGTATGTATTTTGCGAGCGAGTTTGCGAAAGGGGGCGGGGCGGAGGATCGCAATGCTGGTTCAGCATCGTGACGTCTATCCGCCATCGGTAATGGACAATGGTATCGTCTATCAACCCAAGGTGAAGCTGTGAGCTTGAATTTGTCACTGTAACATGCATAAAAGCAGTGTGATTAAATGACAGTTTTTCATTATTGTCTATGTGCTGTTTTAGTCATATGATTAATGACTTTATAATAATTAGAATATCATATCTTCCAACAGTGTATTGACTTGTAATGTTTGTTTTCATTTCTGATTTGTTAAGCTTTCTTTCCATTCTGAAAGGAAAACTGTAGCTTGCTTAAAAAAAGGCTGGAACGAAACGGGAAAATAATATAATTGATGGCTAGAAATAATAATTTCAGAACTTTGGACACTTTTTTTTGTGTCTTTAGACTCTTTCTTAGCCCCAGCCATATTACCCTGCAGCCCAAGACCAGTTACTCACTGCAGCTAAGCAGGGCTGAGTCTGGTTAGTACAACACAAGAAAACCAGGTTGCTGTGTGGAATCTGTGGTCTGTGAGTCCTAATGCTCCAGTATAGTGAAGAGGACAGTATACTGTCAGTGAGCGCCGTCTTTTGGGTGAGACATTAAACCGAGGTCCTGACTCTTTGTGGTTATTAAAAATCCCATGGCACTTCTCGTAAAGAGTAGGGGTGTAACCCCAGTGTCCTGGCCATATTCCCTCCATCGACCCCTCTCATGATTGTGAAGCGCATTTGCCACGATCCTGTGGACTTTGCCTCAATTGCGTCTTATGCATTTGGTGTAAACGCAAACATTTTGGCCAGTCAGAAAGGACAAAACAGCACGCACACTGACATCATGAGGCAAAAAGGCATGTAGTGCAACCACACTGTGAAATAAGACTACACAATCTATCACAAAATTATCATTATCGCAATATACATATTTTATGAATTTCATGCTTGTTTATCTGAATTTGACCAATCAGATGGGGCCGTACTATCTTTATCCCCACATCTAGAGTACATCAACAGTTGCTGTTGCATGTTGCTGAAAATAAATGCTAACGGGCGGAGTCGAGACAAGAGCAAAATGAAAACAGCCAATCAACGGAGTCAGAATATCTGCTGAGGTTTTTACTCACAGATAGCATAAAACTAAAAGTTTGCACCTTCAATTGGAATTTATTGTTTATTTTAATATCATTACATGAATAAATCATTTATTTAATAAACATGGCTAACAAAAATACATTTTTCTAGGAAAATGTTATTTAAGAAATATTGTTATGGGGATTATCAACAACGATATTGCATAGTTTTCCTGTATTGTGCAGCAATTTTTGGAAAATCTGTACGCTGCTCAGAGTTTTCAGAAAGTTTCGTTTTCAGTCACCTCATGCTGCGTTTTTGTGACAACGTTTGAACAAACAGCAAAAAATATATATTGTTGGCTAATGCAAACTGCTAACGCTGTTATGTCCAGCACAGTTGGCCTGCTCAAACAAACAGACTGCGTTTCCGCTTAATTCTGTGAGTGCCACATAAATTACACACTTCATCTGCTTCCTTCCATGAGTAAATGTTTTGGATGTTGTAGAGTGGGCACTCATTTGTCGCTGCTGGAAGGAGGTTTTTGGCAGCGCTGGTGGACCACGGTGACTCTGGACGCCTCCAGCATCCCCTGCCCTCATGTCTGAATATTCCCACCGTTAGGAAGTTCATAATAAAGGCCAATCGAGTTCAAGCACTCAAATCTAGTGGATGGATCGATGTCTGTCATGAAGCGTTTTTCATGGCGTAGCACTTTCCATCATCCTCAAAGCGTGTCTTGTGCACCAATCACATGCAACTGAAAGCCTTTGTATAAATAGACAGATATAAATCAATAAACCTTCTGGGAAATGAAGACATGTTTTTTATTCACTAAGGAAGCTCGCTTCTCAGAGAGTCTTATTTTCAGGATTGCTTTGGGCAAAAAGTGATATCAGTGAATTAGACCTATTACGTTATTTAATATATCATGATAACAAACATGCACAATATTGATATGGTGGGCACTTCAAAGTGTTGCGAATCATTATTTATTATTTAAACTACACTCTCAGCAATATTTGTTGTTGCTTGTTCACATTACTTGTTTAAAATAAGCTGAAACAACAAAATTCTTGAGATTTTGTTGGGACAACTTTATTGTTTTAGGTTCAATCCACTTAAATTTGTAAAAACTTATAAGTTAACCTAATAACGTAATTTTTACAGTGAATTTAGAGTTTTTTTAATATTCAGATTGGATTTGCTGTGGAGTTCATAAAAGGAGACATTTTCACATGTTAAAACCATAACGATACCCATCCCTGCCGGGGGGTTGGGGACCACTAATATACAACACCAACCCAGACAATATATTACTTTATTATAAATGTCAACAAAAGCCGCTTTTTCAAACTTTTAAGGGTAAAAGTTGTTGGAAAGTAGATTAATCTCCCATAATGCAACTGGAAAGCATAAATAAATTTTGAAAAATACATAAAAACATGAATCACAAAATACAAAAAGCTGCTAATTTACTGATGTTTTTACAGTGTATATTTACAGTAGGAGATTTACTACATATCCTCATGGAACATGGTATTTACCTAATATCCCTGTGCTTTTTGGCATAAAAGAAGAAAAACTGATCATTTTAACCCATACAAAGCAAGTTTTGTGATCCGGGGTCATAAATATGCAAGCTAGAACTGATCTTTTTTGGAAGAGCTCAGCTTTGCTTCTCATACCTCAGTGGTTTTAGATTTGCTATAGTCTGTCAAGATGGATTTACAGAAACTCTCTTAACAAACCGTACGGTGGCTGTCTGGTTCCTGACTGCCGGTGCGTAAAACCTGGAAAACAGTTGATTTGTTTTCTGTTTATTCCACATCTACTCATTCCCTGCTCTCTCATGCTCTTGCGTTTCTCCTTTTATTCTTTCAGCACAGTCATGATTCTCAATATGTCCGTCTTTAGCTCGAAGCTCACCGAGAGCCCTTCCTAATTAAACTAGTCTCAGAGACACAGACTGTGGGAACATCTGTTGAATTACTCCTGGAGACCGACTGTTTGTGCCACATCATCTCTGCTCCAAAGAGCGCAGTGGTGCAGAGAAACCGATGAAGACAGAAAGCGCTAGGCCTGCACAATATATAGTTTTAGCATTGATATCGCAACGTGTGCATCCACAATAGTCTCATTGCAGGATCTGCAATGTTGATCTGGGATTAGAGCTGCACGATTTTGAAAAAAAATCTGACATTGCAATATTTTCTGCGATTATATATTGTGATAAGAATTAAGGCTGTCAATATTAGCGCGTTAACGCACGTGATTAATTTGAAATATTTAACGCGTAAAAAAAAATTAACGCATTTATCGCAGTTGCAGTTTTTTTTTTTTTTTTTCATTTCCTGTTGTGGTCGACGTGTGTTCAGGGCCGGTGTTACACCATAAACACCGGCGCGCACATAGAGGCGACCTACTCACTTTCATCCGCGACACCCACCCCCTCCCTCCCGGTCCTAACTTTTAACCGCAAACCGGTAAGTTTCTATTTCACTTTCGGGTTTAGGGCGACGTGATCAACTTTTGTCAAGCGTCTGCTTCACTTTGATGTGTCAGAATCCTTGATTGAGAAATAAAGCCATACTTTAAAACGCTTACTCTAAGCAAATGTGATTCAATCGTGCGTGTTGATGATCTGAAGGGAGTGGGCCTCTCTCTCTCTCTCTCTCTCTCTCTCTCTCTCTCTCTCTCTCTCTCTCTCTCTCTCTGTCTCTGTCTCTGTGTGTGTGTGTTGTCCCCGATAATGTCAATAGACTGGTCTGTCTTAGCAACTGGTTAAATCGTCACCTTACAATTATAAGGTTCTGTCTGACATTTTTGTCAAAATTGAGTTATTGACATATTCTTATTAAATGACAACTTATTTACATTATGGGATGTTTTTTTTATAAGTTGTTTACATTAAGACCTTTTATTTAAAAGCAAAAACAAATGTTACACACACACTGTTTGGTATGGAATGCAAAAACTTTGAAGCTCAATATCTCAACATCATTCAGAACGCAGACAGAACCTTATAATTCCAAGGTGACGAAATGTTAAGGAGGACAGAGCTAAATTGTTTCTACTTTATAATTAATGTTCTCAACTCGCAATACAACTTTACACTGAATAAAATTTTTTGTATTTAATACTTTATTATTATAATTTTCAATTTCTATATTTCCAATGCCTGTATTTAGGATTTTTTTTTCATGATTAATCATGATTAATCACAAAAAAAAGTGTGATTAATTAGTTAATTTTTTTAATCAATTGACAGCCCTAATAAGAATACAATTTTACCATATGTCTTGAATAGCTCTATTTGGGAAAAAATAACATTAATTTAGATTGATTGGGAGGGTTTTGTAAGGGTGTAAACGATGTATAAAAATAATTTTTACTACCTCCGGGCTCAAGACTGAAGTAATAAAACCAAATAAAGATCCAAACCAGAAAATCATACAATTTAAATATTTTGAATCAAAAATAAATTGAAATGATGCATAAATATAAAGAAAACAAAACAAAAAAAAAACTCCAAAGCTGAAGAGAAAAGGATGAACTCCTGCATTCCAGTTTTCTGGGTCTTTCCAAGTGCACATCACACTCAACACTCTGCACCTGGTCCAAACGTAACTACGGCAAAACGCTGCACCTGTTCAAAACACTCCAGAAAATACCAGATCACGGAACACCTCCATCTAGTGCAGTGGCCCTCAAACTTTTTCCAGAAAAATTGTCTCTCTAAGTATCACCATAATAAGCAGTATTGAAATACAGTAGCGTAGTAGGCCCAGTAAAGCAGCTACAGCTCTGCGCTGTTCAAAAATGTGGCAGAATAATTCCTATTATTAAGAATATTTATTATTGTCCACAGGATGTCTAATGGCATCTTTGCATTGCCTTCACATGTAAATCACTCGCGCTTCATCCACGTACACTTAATGCACAGGCTGGAAAGCAACCCACCTCCACCCCCTCCATTTAATGTAATGATTGTGAGGGCGCAAGTGAGGCGAGAGACGCTTAAATACATCATGTGCGCTGTGTATGCAACGTCTATAAGTCACGTAAAACAATTAATTCCAAACCAAAATAAATATATTTAGATTTTGTGGTTTAGAATTTTGATGTTTTATGAGATTATACAATTTTTTTGATTAATTTGCGTTTAAATAAGAATTTTGCTGGATCGCAAAAATTGCGACTTTTTGTTGATTTTATATTGGATTTAGCGATCGCGGAATCACTAAAAACTAGGGGGTCTGCCTTGACATTAGGCATGGGCCGGTATAAGATTCTGACGGTATGATAACCTTGGCTAATAATATCACGGTTTCACAGTATCACAGTATTGTGATTACTGCTCTAAAATATATTCTTTTTAAATGTCTGTGTAAAAAAAAAAAACTAAAAGTTTTTACCCCTTTGAACACAATATATTTTATTTTGAGAAACATTTTTAATATTTTGGAGCAGTAAACGTGCCAGGCCAAATACAGAAAATGAATCATTGATGTCTGCTGTCTTCCTTAGTTTCAAAAACACAGATTTATTTACGATTTAAAATGGCATCTTTGGATATCTTTTCTGCTGGAGATGCTGTTGTAAAAAAAAAAAGTAAAAAAAAAATCTTACATGTACCTAGGAACGGTATTAGAGAAAATTTTGGCGGTATGAAAACCTTGACTTTTCCAAACCGCTGTATACCTTGAAAACAGTTATCGTCCCATGCCTACTTGACATACAGTCAATCAACTATGGAAAAGGCAGAAAATATAACTTTACAAATTCTGTTGTAAATCAGTGGTCCCCAACTCTTGGTCTGCGGACCGGTACCGCTTTGTGGATCAATTTGTACCGGGCCGCACAAGAAATAATAAATTATTTCTGTTTTATTTATTATCTGAGTCTAAACGATCTTTTATTTTGAAAAATCTTTTATTTTGAAAAATTACCTCTTAATGACCCCGATTACATCTCGGTCACTTGAGTACCCAAATTTAACCCATAAGCTAGCAAAATGAGTAAGAAACAGACGTCTTTGAAAAGTTTCTTTGCTAAGGGGAAAAGACCCAGTGAAGGACCCACAAACTGCCAAAGAATGGATCCGCTAACCGTTTGTCAACAAATCAGGTGAATTCAGCATGTCTGTGCAAGAAAATCAACTGCTGGAGGATGCAAATGACAAAGGCCTTTTAGAGGCACATATCGCGTCTTTTCCACGTGCAAGTTAGTTATTTCCAGTGGAGGCGCACAAACATGTTTGCGCTTCAGAATCCTTCAAGGGCACTTCAGAATCCTGCTAGCGCACCGCGAGTCACATGATAAGAACTGACCGATCACCAGCTTCATACTTTGTATACACATTTAGGTCGACTAAGTATCTCGGACAAACACAGAACACCCAAACACTGCAGTGCTTTTTCATATTTTTCCATATATAAAACTTGTATCAGAGCTGCAGCAATGTTTTGTCAGATTGTCATTTTCTAAGAAAACGGTTGATGGTCGCTTAGCCATTTACGTATACCCACTCCTCGGGCCATGGTAAAATTGTCAATCGTTGACTGGTCCGCGGTGATTCAAAAGGTTTGGGGAGCACTGTTGTAAATAAATCATATAGACATTAGCATAATAGAAATTACTATTAAAATCCCCACTGAATATATATTTACACAAGTAAACAAGTAGACTGAATGATGAGCTAAATAATCTGTGGAAATCTGCAAATCATTGAGATATTTCTGCAGATTTTTAGCTCGTTATTGAGTCCATTTATTTATTTATGTATGTATTTATTTATTTATTTATTTGTTTATTTGGCAGGGGCAGTAAACATTAATTAGCATTGCTGCAAATGCACCAGAATTAGCCAGATGGCTATTTTTGATCTGTACTTATGTAAATTTGTGTAAATATATTTTTGTTTAGTTTTTTTCTATGAGTTTCTGTTGTATTGTTGAATAATATTCAAATGTAGTATTGATAACCTAGTAACAAACAGTAAACAAGGCACCATCAGCAGAAACACAGATAAGTTATGTGGGTGTAAGTTAGCTACGTCAGAGTATTTTCAACTAATGCCTTTTCATTTCCCATTAATCCAAACAAGTCCAAAACCACCTAAACGAGCGTGAAAACTTAAATCAAGGCATCTCTCATGCGATACTTCAAAATGCGCATTAACAGGATGATGTAAGCTGATGCTGCTAGTCAACGCTAAAGTTGCTAGTTTGCTGTTTATTTGGACTTTATTGCTTTGTTTCTACAAGTGCTACATTCAAATGAATGTTAATGTCGCATATTAGATGCATGCTGTATATTATTTGTATTTTAAGTGCATTCTGGAGCTGGGTTCTGGAGTGCATCTTTCTGTAGGCTGTTTATTTATTGTTGATATTTGATTGAAAGACACGTCATTTTGCAGACCTGTGTACTCTGCATTATTTTAAAATCTCTCATTAATATAATTTGAAAACTCAGTGGTTCAGTTGAACACTGACATTTCTAATGTGTCAGCAGACTGCAGCACAGTGCAGCGATTAAGAGCAATGACGTGCGCGCTCTCATGCAGACAGGTTAATCAGGCAGTGCTGGGACGTAGAATGTCAACTGTTGTGTTATATTTAAATGCCTCTGACATCCACATATTTTAATGCCATAAAAATTTATTGGCTTTCTAAGTCATTTTATATCAGCAGAACGTTAAAGTCACTCTTGTGTAATTACAGGTGGGTTATGTTAATTAGACAAAGTTCTGACTTTGACATTTAAGAGCTCCATATTGTTCCTGTAGTAAATGCAGAGCACTTTGACTTCATGAAGGATTACTCATGCAGGTCTTTCAAACTGAACAGAATCCACTTTTCCAGCTGTTTCATTTCTTTCTTTATTTAAAAGGATGAATAAGGTAACTAGAGCTAGTCAGTCTACTTGCTGTGCATCATTTCTATTGATCACCCCTAAAGGCTGATTTATACTTCTGCGTCAAGTGCATTTGTATGCTACAGCGCAGCCTTCATGCGGTTGCATAACCCTCGCTGTGGCTGATGCTGACCGCACCTCTCAAAAAAATGTTCTTACACATCACAACGATGCATAGCGCAAGCTCTGTGATTGGTCGGCTTCGTAGCTGTGACCAGTGTGGGCGGGACTGAGAGCCACGCAAACCAGTTGGAGCGAGTGTTTACAAATGTTGAGTCCCATGAGGTAGCTCCAGATGGAAACTGTTGTTTTGTGTTTACCTTATGCTTAAAGTTGTTGCACATCCGCCGATTCCCGCCTCAAGTGTTTGAGCTACTTGTACATTAAGGTAGCGTTCAGAAAAAAACAAAACACCAGCGAAGAAACTCGACACAGAGGAACATAACCTACTGCCAGCTAGTGTTTCGGAAGTGGTCTTGCAGAGCAACACAAACAGCATGCAGAAGTATAAATGCACAACTTTGAAATGAAAATTTCATCGCAAACAGTTGTCATTATTAAAATAGATTATCTTAATATCAGTATCGACCGATTAAACTTAATTCGATTAGTTTTTTGTGTGCAGCTTATCAGTGTGCAACAATTCTGTGTGGTAAACTCTGCTCCACCTAAACACACGCTGGAGGTTTACTAGAACTGATTTTGCTGACAAAATGCGCAAGAAAATCACCTCGATTAAATCGCTGCTATATAGGGATGTAACGATTCACCTGACACGTGATTCGATACGATTCATGGTACTAATCTGACGATTCACGATTTATTCACAATTTCTTTTAGCAAAATCCAAATAAAAAAGTAATTAATAAAAAACTAAAGAAGACTCTTTAATATAAACAAACTAAAACTCTGACTGTGCAGCTACATTACAAATTTAAAACAAGTTCCAAATCAAACTTGAACAATACAAATTAACGAAGGCTCTTTAATATAAACAAACTAAAACCCTGACTTTGCTGGGATTTTACTTTTTTTATTTTTATTATTTTTTTTTTTAAATATCAGCATATCTATGTTTTCTGGCATAAGCTGAGATCTTTGCACATTTATAATGTCCCCTGCTGATGAAAAAACTTGTTCACTGGGGACTGAGATGGTTGGTGTGGAGAGGAAAGCCTTTTCTAAACCAGAGAGCAGTGTGTACAGAGGTGGTCAATAGACACTCTGCTCCAGGGGACTAACCACTGGCATAAAATACTGATTATAATATATGATATAATAATTATTAAAATATGAATGAACTAAATTGGAATAGAGAGGGTAAAAAAGGAACAATCTAATACCTGATTCTGTAATGGCCCATTTACACAGGGCGTCAGCGTCAACGTTTCCCATTTAAGCTGCGGTCACACTGGACTTTTCTCCCTATAGACTTCCATTTATACGCACGCGAATGCGTCAGACCGGAAACACAGGGTCATGTGTCAAGTTTCGCATTTCGCTGCAGTGCAAAGTTCAAGCTTGGTGAACTCTGACCTGCGAAATCGCATCACTTGACTGCATGAGATCAATCCAGGATAAAAACATGACCTCTCTGGACAGAAATTTAAAACATGGAGCAATCGCTCGCTTTTTTTAATGCCTATTCATCTTGTTTAATTCCGCCCCTTTTCACAGCGCCGTGCGACAGAATTTGTCAAGCTCAAACTCTAGTGTGACCGGAGCTTCACTTTGAATGGGTGACGTCAATCGTTGGTGAACTGAATTGTAGGTCTGTCTGCGCTGCTTCAGCGGCGGATGTTGGAAATTTTCAAGCGCTAACAGAAGCGTCAACCAATCAGATTACTGTATGCAAATTCACCTATTCAGACAGTGGCCGATTGCTGACTAATTTCATTGGCTGACGCTGCTATGACGATCGCGTCAACCCCAACTTCAGACACGCCTTCCGTCAAGTGTTGATGCTGAAGCACCGTGTGAATCGGGCGTAACAACAACTTTCTCTTTCAGTCTGAAAAACACTGATGCATCGTGTGATCTCTGTAACGTCAACACTCGTTAGTATAAGCAGAGATGCCAATCCACCAATGTTTTTTTTGGCCAATAATGGCTTTTTGCGTATAGACGTCTGTGACAGTAGTTTTTCACTGTGCTGCATCATATTCCTTGTTTTGTCAGTGTAAGTAAACGTTGCAGTTTTACTCGTTGCTGATGTGCAGGTAAAGAGAGTTTAAACCTCTGTTCAAAGCATGTATCGCGATTCGGTCAACATTTGCACCGGTTTGAATCATCACATATTTGAATCGATTTTCAACCAACTCATTACATTTCTATTGCTATAACAATTTGGCCCTTGTCAAAATCACTCAGCTCTTCATGTTCTTGTCCTTTTTCTCTTGAATCCAACATGCTGATTGTTTGCCTACCATCTAATTCACCTGGATCTTAATATGTGGTCTTCTTAAGAGAAGAGCAACCATTTTCACTTTACCTGCGACTGCTTCTAGTGTTTGGCTCACCAGTGTATATGCTTAATTCAATTTTCTTGCTCAAATTCCAAAAGAAGCGTCAGAATTGTGGTCCTCATAGAGGCTTGCCAGCGTTTCCTCATACTCTTCCCTTTCTTTCTCTCCCTCCACCTTTACCATCATGTTCCTTTCTCCCCCTAAAAAAAGAAAATAGGAATGACAAAAATCTTGACTGTGAGATGTGGAATGTCAGTGCAAGTTAAGGAGCTGGATTTGATGAACTGAGCAGTGTTTTACTTTCAGCGTTTATAAAGCTTCAGCACTTGACTCGAAATGTCACTTGAGGGTTTCTGCTGCAGACACATCAAACCAAAGACGTCACGCACATATGCACACAGTTTTTCTCATGTCTTTTAAAAGCAGGGTTGAATCAGCTCACTGATTCAGTACATTTCTCTTTTCCATGCTGATTTCTTCTCTCTCACCAGCATGTTTTTTTCAAGCCCCTGATTCTCATTGCTGCAACGGTTCCCAGGCTTTGCTTTGCTTCCTGAGGCGTGGATAAAGACAGCACATGCGGCAGCAGTTGGTCTGAAGTAAGGTGCGGTTCACACAGAACATGTTTTTACTTTCTATTGTGCTACTTTTTATATTGTTTTTCAATGTAAATCATGACCCTTAAACTCGTGTTATACTCTCATTATGAAGCGCCACACATATGAGTGCTTAATTTTTTTGATGCAATTTGAAGGTAATAGAACTTCAACATTCACACTAAGTGCTGCTCATCACTGTCAGTTCCACAGCAGTGAAGCAATCAAAAGAACTTGTTTACAGGCCCTCAAGGCTGATTTATACTTCTTGCCTAACCTGACGTGCATCTCTCAAAAAAAACTAAGTGTCACAACGATGCATAGCTCAAACTCTGTGATTGTTCGGCTTGGTAGCTGTGACCATTGTGGGCAGGACTGAGAGCCATGCAAGCCAATTGGAGCGAGTGTTTACAAGTGTCGAGTCTGAAATGTCAGCTGTTTTGTTGAATAAAAAATGTAAGTATACAGCAATATTTTGCTGGTTTTGACACATTATTTAAGATTTGTGACAAGGAAATAATTAGTTTGGTGTGGCCAGAGGGAAAAAATGGTACATCTTAATTGTGTTGAGCCCTGAAAAGCCCTGAAAAGTGTCCTGTGCAACACTTTTTTTTATGAAAGCATAATCTGTTTGCTCATGCTCATCGAGTAAGCTCATACACAAAAAAAGTGAAATGAATGAGGAGGCAAGTGGAAAAAACCCAAAATCTAAATGAAGTTATTTTAGCATGCCAAAGTCAAATTTATGCATATAAAATATATTTTCCCAACAACAAAACTGTGGCTAGTGAAAATGGCGGGTGGCTAGTAACGGTGGAAAACTACTAACCACAGTGGCTGGTGATCAAAAAAGTTAATGTCAAGCCCTGTATGTATATATATTCATACACATACACATATACATAAAACATGCATAACAGTAGAAAGCAAAAAAAAAATAAGCCGTGTTTTCTGTCATTTGACAAAGATTTAGTTTACGAGATACCTCTGTCTATTGCGTCTCTTACCCAATAAAATAAATACATTTATTTTAACCCAGTTTTTAACTGTTGGTATCTACATCATGACAAAATGTGTCCAGCACCTCTGTTCATCCTTTCTGATTTTGGTAAATCTTTGTAAAAGTGTTTTTTAAATCTTTATTCAAGTAAATACTTAAAAAAATAAATAAAATAAATGACAAATGCCTATGTGTCAGCATAGTGGTAGATTCAAAAACAAAGACTTGTCTATTCTAATGATGTAGGGATGGTCACTAGTGGGTGGGACTTTCCCCCTCTGACATGTAGAAAGGAAGAATATCAATCAAAGTGTTTCTGCAGATTGTTTTTATCAAGTGTGATTAAACAAATAATAAAATTAATACATTAGAAGCTGGTTATACTCATAGACAGTTGGCACACAACTCTATTTAAATCCTGTATGAAAGTGAATTTTGCATAATAGGCTTTAAAAACACATACAAATTATAAACCTTTTGGTTAATTTCCGGGTTAAACTTCTCAGTGACTCCACAAATCATGTATGTTTGGATGACTTGACATTGCAGATTCTGAGAGGTGACTGTCGCACACATTGCGATATCGATGCTCAAAAGATATGATGTGCAGCTCTAGTCTGAAGCTGACAGAAATGATTTAGAAAAATGTCTTTTCTTATTGGCTCCGTGTCTCTCAGCTATTTATGCTCTTTCCCCTGCTGTGTAATTGCACGACCCACTCGTGAACCCTGCTGAGTTAAATAGGAGTGAATTGTCAAAGGTGCAATGCAAACAGCCTTTGAAATGAGTGTGTGAAGGCAGAGGTATGGATAAAGACAGGAAGTGCCTGCTGTCTGTCGACTGACTGCGGTGGAGGAGGTTGAGTGAGTGTGTGTAAACTTCTTGTGTATTCTTCTGTATAATGCTTTCATTAAGGCGTTCTGGTTTTCTTCCCCAATCAGAGAGGATTTTTTTGTGTTTTCGAATACTGTGTCTACACATAACTCAACACAACAGAAACACTAAAATTAAGGATTTACCAATACCTGAGGGTGTTCTGTGGAAACAGTTGTGTAAATTAAAGTTGTGTATCCCTGTATAGATTAAGAATTATTTTACTGAACAAATACATACAGGGAACTAGGATATTTTTATTGTCTGACATTTGGGGCCCGTTTCACAAACCCCTACAGTCTCCGATATGATACCAATTACACAAAAACAACACGCAACATAGCCTACATTCAATGCAAACCTCATGTTAGAAAGTAATGATGCATCTCTGGTACCCTTTTGTCGTGCTAGGTACCCTTTGAAAAGGGTACCCAAAAAAATTGGTATGGTGCTGTTCACTCTTTGGTGTCGTATCGTACCACTTAGTGGAAATGGGCCATTCTAAAAAGACATTCTTAATTCATTAAAAAAAGATGGTATCGGATCGTTTTATAGTTTCAAATACTTGCCGATACCAATGGCAGAATTTTTGTCAGTATCGACGAGTATTTCCGATACTAGAATCAGTATAGGAACAACCCGTAACTAACAATCCAGCCATTTATTTCAAATACAAGCCACTGCACTCCTGACAAAATGGTAGGTTACAGGGTCCCCGCGGGTCCTTAAAGTCTTGAAACGTCTTAAATAAAATTTTCGATTTTTAAGATCTGGAAACATTTGGGGGCAGCACTTCGTGGGTGCCACCTGCATTCCATAGGTGACATACGAGTAAGTGATTGATGAATGCATTGCGTTGATGGTTCGCCACCACAGCATTTTGCGAAATCGCAAGCATGGGCAAATGTTTGTTTGTTTGTTGGACAATTGGGTGGAGGATGAAAAGTATCGGGGGTGGCTGAAGAAAACAGCCAGTAATCATGAAGGGAGGTGTGCTTTATGTAAAAGACGATAAAACTTGGGACAATGGGCCACAAAGCGCTCGATTCACACATTAAAACAAGCAGAGAAGCACAAAAAGTGTGTCGTCGCAGGTAAGTAATTTGCCCATAAGTATGTTTTCATCAAGCACTTCGACCTCTCAGCCTTCCACAAGGCCGTCCACTTCAAGCAATGCCTTCTGCAGCTACACTCAAGGTCGAAATACTGTGGGTATTTCAAACCGTAAGCTGCCACCACTCGTACACCTTAAATGAGGACATCCACCTAGTTTTTCAAGCAATATTCCCTGACTCAGAGTGTACGAGCACGTTCACATGTGGAAGGGATAAAACAGCATATTTAGCACGATTTGGTGTTGCCCCATACCTACATTTTCCAGTTTTTTTTCGTTGAGGTAAAGTCTTAAATTTTCCTTTTAGAGGACTTAAAAAGGTCTTAAAAGTTATTAAATTTGCTGTTAAAAATGTGCAGATACCCTGGGTTAGAATACATGTATAACATTATTAAAAGTGCATAGGCTGAGTGAGTGACTCTCGTTGGTCACAGTTCTGATCTTTATTTTTACACCATTTGCTAGTTGTTTTATTTTCAAGATCTGAGGTGAACTATCTGCTGCTGTTTTTAGTAGTATGGCAATAAATGTCAGATAAAATGGTGTTCGAACTTGCATTAGTAGCATTTAACAAAGCACATAATCAGTACCTGAGGGGATAACTGTCATAGTAGTTTATGCTGTTGTTTTGCCGTGACATTGCAGAAATAGAAATTTTGCACTTCGTTGTCACAGATGGTTGACAACTTGTTTTACAATACAAATTAAATCAAAACTAGCCGTATCGATTTTGTTAGCTCACATTGCTCGTTCTGTGGTGAACAACTCATCTCTGCATGTCGTTAAGAAAATGTGTTTGTCCTTGTAATCTAAAATTGAAATCTGAAAATGCACTGTTTGTTTTCAGTTAAATGTTCAGATTACGTCTGTCTGAGGCATTGGGCGGGGCTAACATACTTAACCACACCCCTTCAGCTGTCAGTTTTGACAACAAACAGAAATGGTGAGGAGGAGGAGGAGTCTGTTAGGTTGTAATAATTTTCCTCAAAGATAAAGTCTAGATCGGATACTTGGCCGTCCGGAAGTGCGATTATGCAGATGAATATAGCTGCATTTTTTTTATGACACCGTTTAACAATAATTTATATTTTTACAGTACTGTGATGGTTGGGTTTAGGGTTGGGGTGAGGGTAGGCATTAAAAAATACAATTTATTGGGTAATTTAATAGATAGCATAAATAATACTCGGTACAACTACTGTTTTCACAGTACTGTGACGGTTGGGTTTAGGGTTGGGGTGGGGGTAGACGTTAATAAAATACAATAAATGGGTAATTTACTAAATAATATAAATAATTCTTGTTAACTTCCGGCCGCAACCATATCTGATCTAGCAACAACCCTCCTCAAACCCTTTTCCCAGACTAACACTGAATACAGCACATAATCGGTACCTGAGGTGATCATTATCATAGTAGTTTATGCAGTTGTTTTACCATGACTTTGCCAAAAAAAAGTTTCTTAAATAGAAAATTTTGCACATTGCTGTTACAAATGGTTAACAACAACTGTTAAAAAGATTCCTTTTATCACTTTTCATGGCACTGTTGCATGTAGTTAGAATACAGTGTAATATAATTTGTGTTTTGGGTTGGTGCAGGGACATGTGGCTGAATGTGTTGTCCTACTGAAGTGTGGGTCTTTTTTTGCTGTAGTAAAGCATTATTGTAAGAGCTGTTGGCAGAGGGGATGAGAGCTCTGTTAAAGCTCTTTGTATTGTTCAGGTGAGTGTGAAGAGCAAGATCAAAATTAATAGAGGGTGTTACTCATTTGATTAGACCCCTTCAGTTTCATTAGCTGACGCAGACCTGAGAGCTGCCACACATAGACATGCTTTCATATACACGCCACAATACTGTGTCTCACTGGATAACAGTGTTTTACAGATGGTTGTTAAGGGCCTTTTACACCAAGGACAATAACCATAAAGATAACGATGAAGACATTGCTCTAAAAGTCGTTCTGAATGAAAAACAACAGCAGAGTTCAGACCCCAGCAATAACAATAAACATGTATTGAAACAATATTGTTGGAATTACTCTCAGATCTTTTTTTTAGATAATAAACAATATAACATCTAGTCAAAATCCTTTGAAATGTAAAGGGCTTATGCAATTTAAAGTGCACCTATGGTGAAAATCATCTTTTGTAAGCAGTTTGGACAGAAGCGTGTATATGTAGTGTCCACTGTCATATTGCAGTGATATAAACCCAACAAGTTTCTTTTTTTTTTATTTTCTGATGTTAAAATAGGATCCAAATCCCAGTGATTGTGAGGCTCACTGCAAGGTGATGTAGGAGTGTTATGTGATGCGTTGCATGTATGCTTCACTAAAAAGATAGGTCTTTAATCTAGTTTTAAACTGTGTCTGGGCCTTGAACATTATCAGGAAGGCTATTCCAGAGTTTAGTAGCCATAAATGAGAAGGCTCGGCCTCTTTTAGTAGACTTTGCTATTCTGGGTACTACCAGAAGGAGTTTTGAGAAAAGCGAGTTGGATTTGACGAAGAGAGAGTGGGACATACAGTAGCTCCTCCCCTTTTATAAATGGCATGTCAGATACTAGAGAGCATTTGATTGGTTAGAAGATTTGAGGACAAATTGAAGAATGAGTTGACATCAAAAAAATTGTTGCTCTATTTAAGCGGAGGTGACAAACTGCAAGCTTTAGATGTTTATTTCTTCTAAATGCGTATTTTGTCCGTTTTGGTGCCCAATACCTTATAGATATCTTTAAAACTAACATACTGATACTAACTACTATCTATAAAAACTTTATTTTAATTTCATGGATCCTTTAAATATTAAATATAATGACTGTCTTGAAAACAAGGAATGATCAATAATATGAAAGCAAATTAAAAGTATAAAAGTAAAAGCACCTCAGGTATCCTATGCTAGTTTCTTCATCCTTGTTTTGCCTCATTTGAAAATATTTGCCAAAAATAATTTGGGTTGTTTTTTTTCCCACTAGACTTGACTGCGATTTCCTAAATTTATTGTTTAATTAGATTGATTACACAAGCTGGATTCACTGGTTAAACGTTGCACACTGAAGACATCTGCTTGATACAAGGGGTTAATGCTAAAAGAAAAGTGTAAACTAAAAATAAAGCACATTGGAACATCTGCAATTGTAGAGAGGTGTGATTTAAATTAAATTGATCATATATGCCAAATATTTGTGTTGGATGCATTAGTTGTTTATTCCAGAGTTGACCAATCAGATGGGGCATAACTTTGTTTGAACCTGTGTCCCTGTGTAAGTGTTATTATGCTGTTGGTTAGACCAGGCCCAGAAGTGAACCTACTAATGGTGGAAGTAGTGACCACAGAAAATGATCATTAAATAAGTAACAGAATATCTGCTGAGGTTTTCAGTCTTTCATAGGGTTTTGAAGTCTGAATAAGCTTGACTAAGTTTTGTTTTTATAGCCTAAATTAAGTTTAATTAGATTAGGAAAAAAAACATTGTGTTTATTTTAGTATGATCAATACATAAATATTTTTAAAAATAGATTTTTCTTTCTAGAGAAATGTTATGGCAAAAGAAATAAGATTTTTGCAGTGTTTAACAGTATTGCATATTGAATATTTTCAATGTATTGTGCAGCCATATTAATAATCATGTTTGATATGTAAAATTTGTTTAATTGTGGTTGGAAATGTTAATTTATGACTATGATTACCTAATTTAATTAATTAGAAGTAGCTAAAAAAATTAAAAAAATCATAGTATTACTATAAAATTGCCTTTGATTTTATAGTGAAATTTGATTTAAGGACATCTTGGTTATATTTATCCAAGCACGCAATACTGTTTTGAAATTGTGGTGAAATCTAGTGAAAGGAATTTCAAGATAACACACAGACGTCATATCTCTCAAATGTGCAAAACCCTTAACAAACAATACTCTGTGTTTGGTGTACTCAGTCTTCAGGCGGCTGCTTTAAATTAGCATACGTATAGACTAGCTGTATCAAGAGAGAGTGCAGAAAAAAAGTGAAATTAAGGGGGTGAAGACAACAGGTTTAGCTGTCAGACTTTCTTTGACCTTTAAAAAGAAAATTTGTGAATTATGCAGATATTCCTTATTCAGGGTTTGATTTACTATTTGAAGAAATGATAATGCCAAGGTCAAGTGCTGCTAATGCATGAGCGGTCTGTGCTCCACCGGTACTGGGTAAAGCATCATTTGAATAAAGGTGAGGAGATGGTTTTTGGTTGCAAATTAAAATAGTCTACTTCTCAATGGTGATGTTTAAATCTTGTGATGAAGTGAATTAAGGAGTCATTCATTCATTTGTTTCCCTTAGTCTTAGTCACTTTTTTTATCAGGGGTCACCACAGCAGACTGCCAACTTATCCAGCATAAGTTTTACACAGCAGATGTCCTTCCAGCCACAACCCATTACTGGGAAACATCCATACATTCTCGCATTCTCACTCATACACTACGGCCAATTTAGCTTATTCAATTCCCCTATAGCGCATGTCTTTGGACTGTGGGGGAAACTGGAGCACCCAGAGGAAACCCACGCCAACATGGAGAGAACATGCAAATTCCACACAGAAATGCCAACTGCCCCAGCCGGGGCTTGAACCAGCGACCTTCTTGCTGTGAGGTGACAGTGATAACCACTGAGCCACCGTGCGCCAAATCAAGTCATTTAAGATATATTGTAATAAAAAGTATCATAGGTATGAAGTTATACTGTTGCATCAAAAATGTCAATTTTTGTCACAGCTGATTGGTCAAGAGCAGTTTAGCCATGTAGCATTTCCCCGCCATGTCTTTAAAATATGGACATTTATTTTACCCCAGTATATTCAATGGAGCTTCTGCGCAAGCCTGCTGATTCTGACGTGCGAGTAAACGTTTTTTTGTCTCGCTTTACTCTTGAGCAACTAAATGAATGCCAAAGTCTATTTAACTGATTGTATTTTTTATTACATTACAGCATCGATGCTGTTAAAGGAACCGTATAAAATGGAAAAAAGTCACATTAAAGGTGCTGTATGTAAGTTTTTGACTCTTCTAAAGCATAAAAATACTATAATATGTGTGCAGATATTTAAGAAACATCCTTAATGAACATACTTGTTTAACTGAAAAACAATGCTAAAGTCAGATATTCTGCTTTAAAAATGTTTTTTCGAACGCTGTCTTTGTTTATGTAAGTTTAACCTGCACAATGCCAGTTTAGCCAATTATAATTCAGCACCCCGGGTTGCCTTGTTGGAAAACAGCATATTTCATTCATTCAGTCAGAAAGGCTGGCGTCAAAAAGCAAGCGTCTGTGACCTAAAATGCGACCTCTGGTGGACATAGCAGACATCGAAAGGATATTAATTAGCAAATGATATAAATATTACGAATGTAAACATTAGGTGAGCAGGTTACATTGTAACCCCGTGTCCTAACCAAGTGTGCCACAAGCCTGCTTTTGAGTGAAGGTCTCGGCTGTTAGATCGCCCCCTGGGGGCTGGCTGCAGTACAAGTCATAAAGCCCGCCTCTGTGTTAATAAAGGAGACATGAGACTAAATAAAAAAATTAATTACACCTGCTATAAAATGTTCTGAAAGATGGTTCTGTTCAGTTAAGGCTCTGGTTATCATGCTGATATAAGTGCAGATCTTCATTTTTGTAAAGAGTATGTTTTGAGCAGTAATTTAATGCTGGGCGTGTCATCATGATTGACAGCTGTGATTGACAGTTTCTCAAAGCAGACGTCGGAGCTTCGGCAGGAGACTGAAGTGTTAATATTCGATTTGTGTTATTTTACTATGATAAAATGAGTTGCTCAGCAGTAAACTATAGTTTCTGACATACAGGATCTGGTGGAACACTGTTTATTCAGTAAGGTCAGGGCTTTATCAGTTTGCTGATACACGCGTAACCACCCAGATAGCAAAATACATTCGCGCCTGCCAGAGACTTACGCCCCATTCGCACGGGGCTTTAGCGTCAATGCTTGACAGAGGGCGCGTCTGAAGTTGGGGTTGACGCGATCGTCATAGCAGCGTCAGCCAATGAAATTAGTCAGCAGTAGGCCACTGTCTGAGCTGGTGCATTTGCATACAGCGATCTTATTGGCTGACGCTTCCGTCGGCACTTGAAAAGTTAAGCAAGTCCCAACTTCTGCAGCGAGCAACGCAACTGAAGCGGCGCCGACGGATCCACAATGCAATTCGGCAATGCCTGACGTCACCCATTCAAAGTGAATGGCAAGCGTTAAAGCTGACGCCCTGTGTGAATCAGCCCTCAGCCCGACTCTATTTGCTGTACCTACGAGTCCGTCTCGAATGCGGCAGCGTCGGCTCACTAACGGCCGCTGCATCTGGCCCAATTGACTCGGGCAGTGAGTCTAAAGGCATCCTGCCCGAGTGAATCGGGCCAGATGAGACGGCCGTTAGTGAGCCGATGCTGCCGCATCCGAGCCGGATTGGCCCGCGAGTAATGTGCGCTGCGGCCCGGAGCTGGCGTAATTAAATCTTTGTTATATAAAACCTCCCCTTTGTTATTAAAACCAGTGTTATTAAATGCAGGCTCCTATGTAAACTCAAAGCAGACGCCGGCGGTCAAGTGAGATTGATTTGATCGGGGGGCGTGGTTGATTTGATGTACAAGCGTTTGGTTGGAAGTTCAGTTCCGCAGCTCCTCCTCTGGCTCCATTAGGCAGTCCTTCTGCGCATGCTCAGGCTTCAATTTTAGCAGTCTTGCGACAGTTTGTGCCCGTCATGAGGTGTTTTTTCCTTCACAGCGTTTAATGGAAAATGTCGCTGTCGCAACGTCCATATTTTATACAGTCATTGGTCCTAACAGCATGCTTTGTGACGAGATACGAAGGGATGAGCAATTTGAATAGTAGTGTATGCCGACTTTTCAAATAGAAATAAAGTTAAGTGTTGTTCAGTGTAGGTGAAACACTTATTTTTACCTTATAATTCATGCACAAATGATTATCTACCACAGCCCAAACAAGTGTGTTGTGCAAATTATGCTTCTAGGCATGTTGAGGTAAAGCATACACGTGTCTTATGATGCTTGTCCAACTCAGAACTGCTCAAATGTACAGCATTAAGCACTGGCAGTTGTAGTTGCCAAAGCTATAACACTTTATTCATCTGCCGGAAGCAACATTAGGCTGTGTCTGTCTGCATTGCGGTGGCTTTGTTTTCGAAGTGAACAGATTCACACTGATTTCATAAGCATTCATTTTAAATAATGGATTGTTGTTCAGCATTTAGATTTTCTTTAACGTAACAGTTTCTGATATAATAAGCAGAGTGAGAATACAGCACAAAAGGAAACTGTTTGACAGTTTTGAATGTTAAAAAGTTGCACACAATAGCTAGAAATGTGTTGTTTTGCTGCTTCAAATCATCCATTTAACAGTTAAACTGCTGTCATCTTGTGCAATTATGAGACGGGAGCTCAATCAGATGAACATCACAAAGAAAATAATTGCATTAGAAAGTAAACGAGTGACACACACTCGCCACAACTGCGACCTGCTTTAAAGTTTCATTTGTTTTTAATTTCCCCCACAAACAAAATTAATCAGACAGAAGTAATTAAATACACCTGTCTCCGTGGTAATAGTTTCCATGGTAATCGGTTTTTGATTCATTGCACCAATATGTATCTGTGCCTTTCAGACTAGTTTTCCATTCCATGACAAGCTGAAATGAAAATGCTGATAATAGCTCAACCTTGTGAAGTCTGACGTATAAAGGAATTGTCAGAAAAGGGTAATATAATTTAACATAATGGCGTATTGGACTTTTAGACTTGAATCTAAAGATTTGTATGCATAATCAAGTCCAGTAAGTGTTTATCTTAAAATATTACTAACTTGGGCTGCAAAATGCTGATTAAATATGCAATATTTCTTTCAATATTAAAAAAAAACCTAATTATTATTATTATTAGGGCTGTGCAAAAATATCGATACATCTAACTATCAGGATAATTTCTTTTACGATAGTGTATCCATAGTCCAACCTCAAGTATCGATTCAAGTTGTGCCAAACGACCTCTTCCTCCGCTCCTGTAGATGTCGCTAACTCGCGATCAACAAAACGCCAAGTAGTACGGTATCAGAAGTAAGCAAGAGTGAGCATGGCGGAAAATATAAAGGTGCCTCCAGCTTTTATAGCTGACGTGTGGCTGCACTTTGGTTTTAATGCATTAGGGTTGGGTCGATAGACGATGCCATCGTCCATCGCCGATAGCCTATAGACATCACAATGCTGAGGCGGCATCTCCGATCCTGTGCCCCGCCCCCGTTGCAAACCCGCTCGTGAAAAATACACACCCAGGCCCCGTTTACACTAATCCGTCATAGTTTTAAAATGGCATTTTAGAACGAAAATGATCCACATCCACACTGGCGTTTCATCTGGCATTTCCGAACAGCCCTCAATCTGCTGGAAACGCACATCACTTGACCACACACACACACTGTCATGCGCTCGTCTGAGCTCCAGAGAACAGTGCACGTCGGACAGTTCATCAAGGATGTACCACTAGATCACGTATAAGTTAGTTGTTAAAAGTGATATTTAATTAATCTTGTCTCTATCTAACGACTCTTCTGTCTTTTGATTCTATTAGGTAACGTGTGACTGCGTCAGTACACTGCTTCAGTCTTTTGCTTTCACGCTTGTACTAAGTAATTTTAGTGAAAACCTCAGATACTGCTGGTTTGTTTCTGTTGGTTGTGCACCTTTTTTACCAACCAAGTGTGTGGACGCCATAACGACACAGATCACTCTGCCTATTCATGCCAGAGTCCTGCAGAAAAAGTGATTGAAGGTGGTAATTTGTAACTTTATTTATTTATTTATTTATGATTTGGTTATGAGTAAAACAAAGGCCATGCGGGTCAGGTAGTTGAAACGGTAGGCTACAAATAATTAATTCCTTATGAATTTATGAATTATTCATAAATAATTAATTCACCTCCACCTATGATGACGATGCCATTGTCCATTGCAATGTTTCACGTTAGACATCGTACGATGTCAAATTGATCAAACCCTAAGCGATATACCAGGGAGTACTGAATTAGACAAAAAAAAGCCATTTGTAAGCTTTGCAATATATATATAGTTCTCTGTTCAATCACACTGTGCAGTTCTAATGAATTGGAATGGATGCAAAATAAATTGGAATTGGAATTTTTATTTGTCTGCCGACTTTATCAAGTTTTCAATATAATGTGACACTTATTGTCATATAATGTGATATGTAATATAATGTGATATTTATTGTATCGCAATATATTGTGATATATTGTATCGTGACCCATGTATCGTGATATTTATCGTATCGTGAGGCCCTTGCCAGTACACAGCCCTAATCATTATTATTTTTGGTTTCCGCTATATTCACTCTTTCATGGTGGAGCGCCACACCAAAATTCATTCTGCCACGGCTACATTACAGCTCCTCATTCAAAACATTCAGTCAATGTTTTTTTTTAAATATTGGGTTATAATCACACCAAAACATATTAAAAGGTAAGTGAATTATAATACAACAGCGCAAACTTTTCTATAATAGTCGTAGTGCTGTATGTTATTTGTTTAACCCTTTAAAGCCTGGTTTATACTCGACGCGTCCGCTAGTTCACTTGAGTGCACACGGCGAATTGACGTTATTCGCTTTGGGTGTGCGCAAAATGATTTCGGCTGGCGGAGTGCATGGATTTTTTTAAGACTCAAGCGAACAGTGCACTGCGCCACGTTTGATTTGAGTTAAATATAAAACACTTTAAAGATATTTTTTCTGAAACAGTACGACTGTCCAGACATCTTAATGATCCGTGATCATAGAGATAACCTGATGATCAATAATTCTTGGCTAGAAATTGCAACAGCAGTGGGAAAGGAGGTCAGTTTTTGTTAAAAGGTTTGGAAAAACCTGTGGGATAAGTTTGTTAAAGCCAAAAGAGGCCATGGCAAAAGTGGAGACCCAGTTACACAATTACAGAATATGTTTTTCCACCGTTCATAGGTTTAACACTGATGTAGATATTACAATTTTAAATGTGAAACAATTGAATAGTTAACTGGAAATAAGAAACAAATTATTTCTCTGATAATTGGAAAGAAATATTTTGATCCTATCAGGTTTTCTAGGCTTTATTGGTGATAATGGTCAGGAATGTTGGACCATTATTGCCTTTTTAGCATAAGTATAGGACAGAAACTAGCCAGATAGTAATGTGTGAATTGTAGAGTGGGCTAAATCTAAAAAACATCAGTATTTTTTAGTAAGTGTATCTTTTTTGGCTTTTATTCTTGCCGTAATAAAACATATATTTGTAGAGCAGCCCATGTTCTTTTGTCATTAATATTTTAATAAACTTTAAAAGGTAAAACCGTTCCAGATGTGAACAAAAGCAAGTGATGCATCAACGTTTGATTAAAACAATATCTTGAATGGATCTAAAAATCCTTATAATCATTAGTAAAAAAAATATTGAATAATATTAATGATATGACGTAGTTCCGGAAACTTTCTACTTCTCTGTTTATCCGTCTGATTTTATGGTCAGTTTCTTTTGACCTCTCCCTGTCATTTTAAATAATATCACAACGGCGAACGCAGCAAGTATAAAAGCCTCGTCTGTTTTGCGAGGTGCGCAATGCAGCGCCAGGCAAAAGTATTAATCCAGCATAAGGTGACATGCTGATTGACTGACTGACTGACAGACAGGTGCGTGATGTGTGAGGACAGCAAACATGACGTAGCATTCAGTTAAGATGAACAGTTTCCAGAATTATACTTTATAGATAAAATTCATAAATATTCCTAGCAAATCTAATAAATGTTGGAGATATACTCGTTACATAAACGCATCGCACTTCAGCAGCATTTATTTGAGAGCGCACAAGAAAACCTGCACTTCAGCAGCATATATTTGAGGGCGTGCAAGAAGTTTTGTGCATGAACAGAGGTACAGTACACTCGTATTACATTAATGCAATCTCGACTTGTAATACTGCGCTCATGACATTTGTCATTGAAATAACGCCACAGGTAGTTGGTAAATCTGTGTAAAAGGCTCAATAGAGTCTGCCGCCACAGCTAAAAAAGATCCTAGAGGAAACTGTTGTTGTTGTTATTATTATTATTTTATTTATTTTTATTAATATATATATATTTTTAAGTAAAAAGTAATTTTTGTAATGATCATATTAATAATAGATATTTTTCTGATCTAATAAACTTTCCTGATCAAAAAAAAAACAAAACTTTGAGGTGCCATCAATGAAAACTTTCACTGGCTGTTGTCATTTTCCTCTCATCTCAATTTTCATCTCTAGGTTTACCTTCTAGCCAATAGCAGAACAACACCTACCAGGTAGACGGGTATAAAGATAGTAGGACCCCATCTCATTTGTCAAATTTAGATAAACAGTCAGTGCCGATAGCTTTATGGGCAATAAAGGCTGATTTATACTTCTCCATCAAGCGCACACGTATGGTCAGGCACAGCCTTATCACAGTCGCATACTAGGATTGGGCGATGTTAACCAATTTGGCATCGTGCGATGTCCAATGTGAAACATTGCAATAGGCGATGGCATCGTCATTGTAGGCAGCTGTGAATTAATTATTATTTTAATAATTAATTTATATCAAATTAATTATTAATAGACTACTGTTTCAACTACCTGACACTCATGGTCTTTGTTTTACCCATAACCAAATCATAAATAAATAAAGATAAGTTGCACACAATTTACCACCTGTCACTTTTTCCACGGGACTCTGGCATGAATAGGCGGAGTGATCTGTGTCGTTATCATGGCGTCGACAAGCTTGGTTGGTAAAAAAAGGTGCACAACCAACAGTATCTGAGGTTTTCGCTAAAATAACTAAGTACAAGCGTGAAAGCGAAAGATTGAAGCAGTGTACTGATGCTGTGACACATTACCTGATAGATTCAAAAGACAGAAGAGTCGTCAGATAGAGACAAGATTAATTAGATATTACTTTTAACAGCCACGATCCAGTGGTATTACACCACACACACACACACATATACACACACACACACATACACACACACAGTAATACACGCGCATAATATACAGTAGTTTATAGGCCTGTTTTTTTTTAGTAAAGAAGAATTAGATTTATAGGTGTGCATTTTAAATATTATGCATCAAATGTGCGCTCCAAACTTTTTGTTTTTTTGATTGAGACATGTTGAATTCATTTGCAATGTTTCCAAATTACATTATTTATAATTTATTTTACCAATTTTTATATTCATTTTATGTTGCTTTTTGTGGCACTTCATAAATATAAGGGACTAAGCTGAAGTCAAATTAATTAATTATTTATTTTCTGTAAAGCTGCTTCTGACCATGACATGTTCACACCTGAATTGTTAAAAGAGATGTTGAAAGGGCTGCAAGAGTGTACAGGGCGCGAACAGGGAAGCTAAGGTTACACGAGCGTGTTGTAAACGTCATGATGACTAAGTCAGTGTCACATCAGTTCCTCCACGTTTTGGCAGATGCTGTTCGGCGGCAGCTGCCCGTTGCCACATGCGCAGTGTGCGGGCCAGAGAGAGCGACCTCAGGATCAAACGTCTGCTACACATTGAGCTGACAGAGTCCAGACACAACCACTGACTCCTCTCAATCTGTCACACACATACATGACAGCTACTTCTGTGATTCAGACCGTTCCTTCCTCTACTCTATGTGTGTGTGCGCATGTGTGCTTATACAGAATTATTAGCCCTCCTGATTTATTAGCCCCCCTGTTTATTTTTTTCCCCCAATTTCTTTTTAATGGAGAGATTTTTTTTCAACACATTTCTAAACATAATAGTTTTAATAACTCATCTTTAATAACTGATTTATTTTATCTTTGCCATGATGACAGTAAATAATATTTGACTAGATATTTTTCAAGACACTTCTATACAGCTTAAAGTGACATTTAAAGGCTTAACTAGGTTAACTAGGCAAGTTATTGTATAAGAGTGCTTGGTTCTGTAGACAATAGGGATGCAACAATTCTCTGTAAAAAAAAAAAGTATCGTCCCATTGTAATCTCACGGTTTCCCTGTGATCCACAGTTCAGAATATGCATTATTAATATTGGTTTGTTAATAAAAACAACTGTAACAACGCAATTCTGCCTTTGTATGCTTCCGATTAAATTTCTCATCCATTAAAGACCTGTCCAATCACCTCTTAGTATGTAAATCTGTTGTGTGCATGTGGAGTTTCTGTGTGTTTCAGCATGGCAAGTGAAGGAGATACAGCGCAAAAGTGCAGGAGAGGCCAAAATCAGAGCGCATTGCTGTCAGTGTATTAACAGACACTCAATATAAATACAGACAGACACAAAACAATAACTTATGCCATTTTTTTTTATTGTTGCAAAGATAGCCTTGATTAGTGGTCACTAAAAGCCAGATCGAGACCAAGAAGCGTCCCATACGGACGCGGACATAAAACAACCGGTCTGTTAAATTGCATTTGGAAAGTATTCATCGCGCTTCACGCGTGCGTGCGTGCATGCACACTTTGTTTATCTCTGACCCGAAGCCCATGTGAGCAGTGCCGTGTTTGCCAGCATTCTAGGAGCAGAGGGGCTGATGGGATTACATGGCGATCAACAGAGCTGGATTTAGACCTTTGTGGGGGAAGCTGTATTTGTGTAAACATTGCGCGCTGAAGACCAGAAGAAAGCTGCATCACTGTTGGTGCTAGATTAGTTCATCAAGCTGACTTGTGGACATCTGTCATGCTTCGTTGATGTGTGAACTGCAATACACATAGATTTGTGACTTTAGCGATTTTTCAACCAGTCAAGGTGAACCACTCTACCTAGTTGTTTTGGTAGTAGTTAAAGGGGTGGTCCACTATGATGTCATATTTTAAACTTTAGTTGATGTGTAATGTAGCTGTGTGAACATAAACAACATCTGAATGTAAGACGCTCAAAGTTCAATTTAAAGAGAGACTTTGACTTTTACAGAGTTAGCTTAGCAAAGCCTACAGCGAACAAATTTTAAGGACTACAAAAAATACATCCGGGCCAATGAGATCACAAAGCGTTCAGGTTATAGAATAGGATAGGATAAACTTTATTTGTCCCCGAGAGGGAATTTGGGCAAAAAGGTGCTACAACGTTGCTCTAAGCAGACAATAAAATAAAACAAACAAAACAGTTAAAAACAAACAATTAAAAACATACATTGTTTACAAAATAAGACCGTATATAAA
>CAIGQZ010000276.1:4428037-4464060 GCA_903798205.1 Danio tinwini
ATATATATATATATATATATATATATATATATATATATATATATACAGTTGCAATCAGAATTATTGAACCCCCTTTGATTTTTTTTTTTTTCCTTTTTTAATATTTCCCAAATGATGTTTAACAGAACAAGGACATTTTCACAGTATGTCTGATAATATTTTTTTCTTCTGGAGAAAGTCTTATTTGTTTTATTTTGGCTAGAATAAAAGCAGTTTTTAATTTTTAAAACCTATTTTTAAGGTCAAAATTATTAACCCCTTTAAGCTATTTATTTTTTCCATAGTAGATCTATATATGAAATATATAAAGCACAGAACACAGTCAGGTGCTAGAGTAGTACAGGCGCATTGTTCTTGGTAGAGATCAACAGTTTTATCTAGGGATGGGTACCGAAACTCTACTTTATCAGTATCTGTGCTAAATAATAGAGGACCGATTAAAGTATCAATAAGCTCTGACGGTAACGGTTCTGCTATTGGTACTGGAGAACTATTCCTGAATAAACATTATTTGCAGTAATATAATTTAACCGACCAAGCTTTTCTAATTTGTCATATTTGATATTCGTCTGCACAGTCGGCAATCTCACATGAGAAATGCTTGTGTTTCCGGCGAACGCGTCAAGTATAAAAGCCTTAACAGTTCTCAGCTGTGCGCACACTCAGCAGAGGCTCGCACTAAGCGCACACACATGGCTCGCGAGACAGACTCACGCGCACACACAGCTTGTAAGCTTGCGGAGTGAACCAAATGTGTTGTATTTCCAGAGTAGAGAGCGACAAGGCCCATTGCAACAAACGCAACAAGTTGTTTTCTTGTATAAGCGGAAATGCAAGCAAGCTGGCTAAGTGAAAATGTCTTTCAAAAGTGCATTAACTGCAATGAAAAGTATTGAAACGTTTTTGACTGCTTAGCTACTAATGGTAATGTTACATCATACACATCGTTATGCCAGCAGTCTATCACCTAAATTAGTATAACATTAATAGTTAAATAAACACACACTCAGTTACAATGAAAACAGTATTTTTTTCTGCAGTAGCCTAAATAAATCTTTAACATTAAAAATGCTTTTACATCAGCTGTATTTACAAATATAGTCTATGAATAACCTAATAATAAACTACACTTATTGCAAACTTATAAAAAACTGCTTATTTTTACATTGCAAGATGCTCCAAAACAGTATTAAAAACACAGTTAATTCCCAAAACACCGTTATGTGAACGCGTTATTGAAAAATCATAAACATTATCTCATACTGCATTTTGCAACTCAAAGAGGGTATTTTTTACTGCAGGGAGCACAATACACCAAGAAAGATCCCGACTTCTGCCAGAAAAGTCAAACATGTTGATTATTCTCCAGAAGAACGGTTAAAAGTCATTTTTTATGAAAAAAACTTTAAAAAGTACCAACAAGAGAACCGTTAAAGTACCGAACCGATAAGTGCTATCGATTAAAAGTAATAATACCGTTAAAACCTTAACGATACCCATCCCTAGTTTTATCGAGGTAGGAACAAATTAAAATTTCAATCTATTAGTCTTACACATTGGCATTCTCAGTCTTTTTCCTGATGATAACATCTGATATTCACTGGAAAGAGGATGTTTGGAGTCAACACTAATATTTCTTGCTCTTCTCATGAATGCCTGTTCATAGAGTATATAAAAAAGAAAATGAAACACGAAGAGATTAAAAAATCCTTTTGTACGAGGAACTACTTTCTTCCGCCATTCCTTCACATCTGCAGCCGATGTCAGAACAGCAGAAACCGTTGCAACTTTACCAACGTCACTTTAGAGCTACTATTTGAGTGATTCTCTCGCGTAATGTCTAAAAGGATGACAAAGCGGGATTTTGCTCATATTTTAAGATTATAATGCTCGATGAAGCCAACAGAACAACATCGTCTGTAAATAACAGAGATAACATCCTGTGGACCCCGAACTGAACCCTCTCCAGCCCAAGGCTGTGCTTTGAAATTCAGTCTATAAAAATTATGAACAGAGTTGGTGACCGGGCAGCCCTGCCAGAGTCCAATATGCACCGGAAAGAAGTTTAACTGATTACCAGCAATGCGTACCAAACTCCTGCTCTGTTCATACAGGGACGAGACAGCCCTTAACAGAGCGTCTCTGACCCAATACTTCCAAAGCAGCCTCCACAGAACGCCACAAGGGACACGGTCGAATGCCTTCTCCAAGTCCACGAAACGCATGTGGACTGGTTGGGCATACTCCCATGAACCCTCGAGCACCCTGGTGAGGGTATAGAGCTGGTTCAGTGTACCACAGCCTGCACGAAAACCGCATTGTTCCTCCTGAATCCTGGGTTCAACCATCGGCCAGATCCTCCTTCCCAGTACCCTGGCATAGACTTTCCCAGGGAGGCTAAAAACATTGTGTCCACTGGTCTCTTTAGGTGAGGTTAATATTAAATCAAACAAATTAATAAATGCAAAAGCTCTCGATTTACTGGTCAATTTACGTTCCTACTCTCACCTATGGTCATGACCGAAACGACAAGTTCTCAGAACAAGCGGCAAATGAGTTCCCTTCGCAGGATGTCAGGGCGCACCCATATAAATAGGGTGAGGAGCTCTGTCACCCGGGATGAGCTCGCAGTAGAGCCGCTGCTCCTCCACATCAAGAGAAGTCAGCTGAGGTGGCTCGGGCATCTGTTTCCAATGCCTTCTGACCGCCTACCTTGGAGGTGTTCCAGGCATGACCTACCAGGAGAAGGCCTCTGGGAAGACCCAGGACATGCTGGAGGGACCATGTCTCTCGGCTGACTTAGGAATGCCTCAGGATCCCCCAGAGGAGCTGAAGGAAGTGTCTAGGGAGAGGGAAATCTGGGGTTTTCTCTTAAGACTGCTGCCACTGCGACCCGGCCCGGGAAAAGCGGCAGAAAATGAATGAATGAACGAATGAAATTAAAAATGGCTATAAAAATGATATGGTTGTTAGACTTGCACTTTTTTGTGCTGTCAATTTGCTCGTGTTTATATAAGCCTTTTGTTGTGTGTGCCACATTTGTATTGTATTTATAACCACCTTCACGGAGTTTGGGGTGTCGCGAGTCACTGGCATTGTTTGTTTTAGGGGATTGCGGGCTGAAAAGTTTAGGAACTCCTGTCTTAAACAATGCTTGTATGAATTGGTTGGCATAATTAGTCGAATAAATTGATGGCATTACCTTCTCTTAAGTAATCTCACTAAATTAGGCTATTAAATTGATGGCCCTTAAAAACACTCTCGTTGGGTTGTCAGTGTGATTTTTCCAGTAATTCTAGGTCGTTTCCCATCATGTTGTGTCCTGCTGCGCAAACGCTTCTCTATACATAATGGTAAGTTTTTACGCCTTAATCTGATTCCGATGCTTTCATGCTAGTCAAAAGCCAGACACCATTAGCCAAAGTGCAGGCCTGCTGAGCCTGAGCGTCTGGTCTTCAAGTGAAGTATGGGAAGAGTTTCTGAAAGGCCCTTTGAGCCTTAAGCTGCTTTTACAGCCAGCTTGGGGTTTCTTCAGCCAGCACTAAATCATGTGCTAAATCTACATCTATTCTACATTCTTGATTAAAGTATTGCACCTCTATGAACACTGCAAATGTTTACTGGCATCAATCACAGTGATGGGCCTGGGAAAAAGAGGCTGTTTTCTGTGAGACCTTCACAGTCTGTGTGTGTGTGTCGTGTTTCTTCTTATCTTGTTTTCCAATGGGGCTGTACAGGAATTTAGAACAGCAGTCGTGCTTCGCTAAAACAGCCGTGTAATTGATTTTCTGGGGGGTTTTATTGCTCTTGCAGTATTTTCTTCGATGTGGTCAGCTGGCTCCTTGGCTCTAAGCAGAGTTAAGTGGATTAGATGGCGGTCAGTGTTTGTTATTGCATTTTTATGCATATTTAAAAGATTTAACTTTTTTCCTAAGTTGTTAGCATCAAGTCTAATCCATGCCCTTAGCAGTATGTGTGTCAAGCTCATGTAGGAATTAAGTTTGTCAAGTTCCAATACTACTCCCTTTGGATTTTAGCAAAGACTATAGAAATCACAAGACACGTCACTTGTATTGTTTTGAATAGGGAAAAGTGTAACAGTCAATATGACGAATGAAGCCCCGCCTTCTAGTACAAGAGCCAATCATCGATCAATATATGATTCCCCGGGGAATATTAAATTTTTATTTATTCTTTTTACAGTTTTTGGTGATTGGTTTGGTTTAGTTTGGTTTTGGTATGGTTTTTAGTTTGGGTTTTGTTTTGCGTTTTGGTTTGGTTTTTTTGCTTTCTGTTAGGGTTTTGGTTTTTGGTTTGGTTTAATTTGGCTTTTGGTTTAGTGTTTGGTTTGGTTTTTAGTTTGGGTTTTGGTTTGGTTTTTGGCTTTCTGTTTGGGTTTTTGGTTTGGTTTAATTTGGTTTGGTTTAATTTGGTGTTTTTTTTTTTGGTTTTTAGTTTGGGTTTTGGCTTTTGGTTTGGGTTTTAGGTTTTGGTTTTTGGCTTTTGGTTTGGGTTTTGGTATGGGTTTTGGTTTTTGGTTTGTTTTGGTTTGGGTTTGGTTTTGCTTGGTTTTTTTGTTTGTTGCTCCATCCATTTTCTTTATTTTTACAACAATGGGATGTTTTTATTTGTTATTTTTTATTGTTTTGTTTTGTTTTTTGTGTTGTTTTGGTTTGGTTTTTGTGTTTTGTTTTGGATTGGGTTTTGGGTTTTTGGTTTGTTTTGTTGTGTTTTTTTTGTTTGTTTTATTTTTTGCTTTTATTTTTTTGCTCCTTTATCATGCAGCCCTGTTGCAAATTATTATTGTTATTATTATTATTATTATTATTATTATTGGAATTTTAAGTAAACAATAATAAATTAAAATTTTATTGATTGATTTTATTATTATTATTATTATTATTATTATTATTATTAGTAGTAGTAGTAGTAGTAGTAGCAGTTGTAGTATTACTATTAAAGTTATTATTTTAAATATTATTTAAATAATTTCATATAGCAACAGTAAAAAACAAAAACATTATTTTCCAACTGCTACTCATGTTTGTTTGTTTGTTTGTTTGTTTGTTTGTTTGTTTGTTTTCTCATTGTATACCTAAAAGTGAGAAATGATCACTTCAGTTTGAACGTTACATTGAATAATTACTTTTTAAAAATGTATTTCCTAGTCTTTTTATTCTTCATCAGTACCAAACAGTAGGAACAAAATACCCTGGTCTCAAACTCTGCAGGCTAATCTTCAGAGTGGATCTGCTTAGACAAGAACCGGCTGGCAAAGAAAACACTTGCTCTCAATTCACCATCACACATACACAAACATTTCATCTCGGACTCTGCTTGTTCTTGCCATTTTTCTCCCTCTCCGAAACCTCACAGAGACTCGTCATGGGCCAGGCAGTTTGTTTGGTGTACAGCGTCCAGGGAATATCCGTCTTTCCGCAGCGCTGTCCCTCACATTCATTAATCAAGCTCGCTTTCTCTTGAGCACACCTTAATTAGCATCTAACCGCTTTATGCCCATGCCCCGGCCCATGGGGACCGAAGGGGTCGACGCTTTACTGAGTGAATCACTGAGTGTGAATGCAAAACACTGAGGCAGACGTTCATTTGAGACACACTCCAACTGTCCCTCAGGCCCTGCCGAGTCTTCGCTGAAATTTAATCCCAGGCCCGGATGATTGGCAGCCAGTGACGCTTGTGTTTTTCCATCCACCTGCTTTTGTTTCAGGTCATCGATAGCCCTGAGGTGCACATGCGGAGCAGGAGGACGGGGAGCGAGACGTGCGCTAGATTGAGTTTCCGGAGGGACCCATTGGGGCGATGAGTCTGAAGAAGACAGCATCACACGCCAGGTGAGCGACCACGCCATACCATACTGGGTTTAGATGCTCTTCTTGTAACTGTGTGTCTCTTGTGATGCTCATTTTAGCTTGTAGTAGATTATGTACTTTTGTGTGTTTGTTCTAAACTTCTCTACTTGAGTTTGGTTGATACATTCAAATAGCCAGTTTTTTTTTTTTGAGTTGGTAAAGTTAAAGGTGCAGTTCATATAGCTGACTGTTTGTATTAAAAATAGGCTGTCCACGGGGTCTTAAGTATGACAAACTTAATTAAAAGCAATGTGATATCGATTTAAACCAATTTTTGTTGTTAGTTCTTTTGCATAGCTTGTCAGTGAATTGTGCGTAGTAAACGCTGCTTAATTTGAAAGCAGCTGCAGGAGATTTACTACTGAGTACAGAGCCGTTTGTACTGCTAATAGGAGTATTAAATTCTATCTATGTGCTTCCCTGAAAAGATGTTCATGACAATCACAGCTTTTGCTAAATTGTGAGTGCAATATTTATTATTTCATTATTTATGTTGCTTTATCATGCAATCGTTTAACTGTTATCTTCTGTAGCTGTGTGTTTTTTTTTTGTAATGTTCATTATAGCTTGTAGAGCAGGTGTGATTTAATTGCGTTTCCTGGAACTCAATCATTTAGCAAGAATTCAGAGACCTGGTTAATCTACGTTTTCAGGATCAGAAACTACTACCACTGTTGCACAAAGCCTAGCGAGAAATAATGTCCCATTCATTCTGATGTCAGACCAATGTTAAAACAAAACGCATCTTCACTGTCAAGACTGGTTTTGAAACATCACATAGCGGTTTCAGCGTTTCACAAAGCTTTGCTTTGCTCACCACTAATAATGGCATGTCTCAATGCTTTCTAAAGTGTCCCACCAGTTGTTTTAGAACAATACCTAAAAATGACCACTAAGGGTCACTGTAATGACAGGTTTCGAAATGTTTCATAGGACTGTATTTTAACAGTCTAGGCGCAAAGTCTGAAGTGCAGGGTGCAAAAGCATTAAGGGCGTGTTCGAATCCACTTTTGCTATTTTAAGGACGGAAAAATATGCTCTGCGCCCCGGCACATGGTCTAACAGGGTTGTGCTTATTCTTTTAATGAGTTATGGGTGTGTTTTGATAATTAAACCAATCAGAGTCTCATCTCAAATTCCCTTTAGTTGTCAGTTGCGTTGCACCATGGCACATTTGCTATTTACATGGCGGACTTTATAAGTGTAAAAACTGAACAATTCATTAGCAAGAAAACTGCAGCGCAAGGATAAAGAATGAGCCTCCTCCATTTGCCTCTTTACTTTCTCTTTCTCTCTTTCGTGGATGAGGAAACGTGTTGGACGCTCTCCACTGAAGACATCCATTAGCCTACATATTTAATTTAGTTTAAGCGCGAAGATTTGTTTCAAAACTATTTCTAAATTCAGTTCTAATGTCCAGCAAATGAATAAATGAGTAATAATAACGAAGTGTGGTCAAAAAACTAAGTTTTATCCAAACACACGTCCTGTTCTTATGCCCCATTTGGTCCAAAACCTGACAGATGGACAAAACATAATACATAATATAATAAATACTACTACTACTAATAATAACATTATACAAAAGTAAGCTGTTGTGAATAAACTAAAAAAAGCCCTCGAGAGGAAGGCAGTGGTTTTTATATTTAGAAAAAAGTCACCTTTTTATTGGTTTTCTTGCGGTACTGTTTTTGTCTACTCCCCTTTTTGGCTGATCCAAAAAATGGTCTGATCCGTGACTCGAGAACTGCAATGTGATCCAAATCGTGATATTTGTGAATTGTTACACCACTAGTCATCAATATCAATTTCGTTTCGATTCTCCATGCAACCCTAGTTTTGAGATAATTGAGTGTACATTAAAGTTATCCTTGAAATAAAATGACATAAAAAGGCTGAAATTTCTATATTTTCCAAAATCGTTTTTCTCCATAAAGAGAGTGTGAGAGAGTTTCATATGAGCCACTTGACAAGTAGACCAGGTACTTACTCTAATGAGCAGAGCTGTAATATTCACCCTTGTTCAAGATCCTGGAAAATATATGGCCTTTTTTCAGATTCATAGATATATGAACTTTGCTGTGTGTTAAATTATTCACCAGAGGCCTGAACAAAAGTAAGCTAGGGCCAGTAGAACTGAACGCGGCCCGGCTCAGGTGCTTGTTAATAATGAAGTACTGGAGCTCTAAGCCTCTGTGGATGTGTTTCTTTTTAACCGTTGTGTCTCTCACTCAATGCTCTGGCCTCAGAATAGCCGTGACAGACACATTGAATCACTCCTCACTGTCCGGATGTGGATTGTTTGAAGGTCACGCATGGATCACACATCTTCTGTTGCTGTAAGATCTTCATGTTGATTGTCTGGCAAGGTCAAGCCTGAAAATGTGTGCGCGCGTGTGTTACCTTTGAGTGGCCTGTAGTGAGACTGTAGTGTAGAATGTCTTTTTAAATCTCTCTTGATTTAAAGGACATGAATTACCTTAATGGCTCATGAAATGCCAAAACACATTTTTTGAGATGTTGACAGTCATACATGTGTTCTCGAACAGAGGTGCGCAGATGTACAAATCTACATTGGTTGACAGACAGTTTGGGCTACTTATTAGAATTATGGGAGATGTCGGCCCGACATTTTTTATTTTATTTATTTATTTTTATAATTTTTTTTATAATTATTTTTTCTGGGTTTTCATCTTTATTTTTGATAGGACAGTAGAGATAATTGACAGGAAAGCATGGGGAGTAGAGAGAGGGAAAGGATCGGCATAGGACCGCGAGTCGGAATCGAACTCTGGTCGCCATGAGCACCGAAGTGCATGTGTCGATGTACTAACCACTACACCACTGGCGCCGACGGCACAACATTAAACTGGATTAACATTTTTTTTGTCTTATGCCTCACCAAAAAAATATAAAAAAATACATATAAATTAGTCGTGGGCCGTTAACGTGCTGCGTTAACGCGAGACTCTTTTCGGGCATAGTCTATTCTCAAAGTTGGGTTGGGAGCTGGGTCTATTCTACGCAAGCTATGATGACTTTCACCTTGATATTTTAGCGCGGATGTATATCTGGCCGGTGAGTTGTCTGACAAAAAAAGTGCCCTTCTGAATCAAATCAGCAGGATGCCCTTCTGGATCTTTCACTTTCTTCGAAGACACTACTGCCTACGCTTACATGGACATCTGTAATTTAGTTATTCGCCTTAATAGACAATAATATAATTAAGGTGTTTACGTGAAGTGCTTTCATGGAAGAGTTTTCTGTAATTTTGGGTGACTTTATCTGCAGTTTGGCAGTTTCACATTCACTCATGAACGTTTCATTCATGCCCCCGTGACAAACTGGGGTATTAGACACAAATAAGGAGTAAGGACTGGTGAGAGTGTTATGGAATTTAATAACGCACACCAAATGCAAAGAAAAAAACCTTCGTATTTCGCGATGTGTTTCTGTGTGTGTGCAGTCCTTTACTGACATCCGCGTGTGTGGATCTTTTAGGAAAATATGATAAAGTCCTAAATGATGGTAATAGTTTGATTGCGGCGTTTACTTCAATAATGCCACTAATATCTGCATACTCCATGTCTTAATTTCCTTTCTGTCTAATTCAGTTATGACTTTAGTCGGATTAAGATCATCAAAAATCACTATTTGAGCTTATGTAGGCCTACAGTTCAAAATCGATGTTTACCTGAATAAACAGCTAGTAAACACAAGTACATCTTATTGAACATCATTTATTTTCATCACCAATTATCACAGTAGAACAGTTTCTCAAGCAGTCTGTGATGCATTTTGGAAACAGGAGATGAGCCCCTGGTCTAATGCGCCACCTGGCTTGAGAAACCCGATCTTAAAGACTATTAGCACAAGTAGCACACATTCTGAATGCCTTCGACAGAATTCAAATGAGCCATTTTAATCTAGATTAATCTAGATTAATTCCAAGATTACAGTGAGATTAATCTAGATAAAAAATATATATTCCCACCTTTTATATAAACACATTTAGATCATTTACTTTAATCATTACTATTGGAATGTGAAGAGACTTTCAACCAGCACAACAACAAATATATTTTTGAAGACAATCACCTACTGCACCTTTAATATTTTTAGTAGATTTAAGGATGAACACATTTGGGACTGTTTCCTATTACGAGATAAGCACAGAAGAGAAAAAGGATTCATTGTGCTGTGACTCACTCTGATGATATATATGCATTGCCAAAGAAAACAATATTGATTGACAGTGTCTACTGAACTAGAATGGCATTGGCATCCTGGTTACAAAATTTTGTTCTCTCTTTTTTTCTCTCTCTCCGGGTTGGCAGAGCAGAGACATATTTGTGTGTTCTACTACAACATACTTTTTAAACCCTGAAGAATTAAGGCCTATCATAACATGAAATGAACACACACATTACATCCAAATATGTAATGTAATCGTAAGTTTGGCAAACAGTTTTGGAGAATTTGATGTTTCCCTATTCAGACAGAATGCCCGAGCATACCGCCCAAGAGGTGTGACAAAGATGGCCGCAGAGTGAAATTACTTTTCTTAAAGGGACTTTGCAAGAATAAAGTGCCGTTCTTGAAGGTAGCCTCAGCGCTCTTGATGTTCGCTTATTTTTCAGCAGAGTTTGCTTTTTTCATCAAATGTATTATTTGCCAGAATAATGCAGATTTATTGAACCAAAGGGGACACAGCAGTTTCTGGGAATACTACCCCTCTAATATCTTCCAGTGTTCACTAGACAGTCACTTTTAAAAACACCTGCCTTTGTCACAGTTAAAATGCATAGATCAAACCCAGGAGGACTCAAGCTCTGGGAATGTAGTCAAGAGCCATGTTTCCACTCTCGCACCTAAAACGAATGTGCCAATGCAAGCCAGGGCCAGTCATGTTTCCACAGTCACTTCTGGGGCCTGATCTGATACCTTGGTAATTGGTGACTTTGGTGATACCTAATAATTCCGAAAGGCTTATAATTCTGACTTCAATTGTACACACTCAGAAATAAAGGTACAGGAGCTGTCACTGGGGCAGTACCTTTTCAAAAGATACATATTTGTACACAAAGACTCCATAATGGTACCTCAAAGGTGCACATTAGTACCCAAATGTACCTAAAAAGTACCTTTAAGGTACCATTATGGACCCTTCAGGTACAAATATGTACCTTTTTTAAAAGGTACTGCCCCAAAGACAGCTCCTACACCTTTATTTCTGAGAGTGTATAAATAAAGTATACAATATTTAATAAGGCTCAAATCAATACAAATATATGTTAAAACCCACACAGCGCCCTTGCATCTGTTTAACACATTTCAGCCATTTAAAACCATTCAGCAGGTTTTCCCAAAACATTAGCATAGAAAAGGCCTTCCAGTAGACATTTTGGAGGCATCATTGCTTTTAGTACCCTTAAAAGTGGGCTACAAGGCAGACTGCAATATTTCTTTCCCCACACTTCACTCGGTCTGTTATTTAGTGCAGAGTGGTATAGCCATTGCATATCAACATGTTTGCACAAAACACACGCCTCGCAAACCAAACTGAATCCTCATATCTGCTGGCATGATAACAATCCCTCAATCAGTTGATCTGCGGTCCGTGTTTCCTGTTGTTTGCACAGTGAGAGAGAGGACGGAGCCGAATCCTTGACTCATGTTTTGAGGGGTTATCCTGCCAACAACGATTGGCAGACTTAGGCTTTTTGTTTGGCTGATCTAATTGACAAATATTCTGTTGTTAAATCCTGATAGTAGAAAGTATGCACTGCTGTTCAAGGGTTTAAGGTCTGTTTTTGAAAGCACCACCATGGCTGATATATAAAAAATTGTAGTCCTGTAATGCAGTTTCCTATATTTTAAAGTTACATTTAATTCCTCGACTTTCACATTATTGAAGTGTAGCCGATGATTGACTAGTTGCGGGTAATTTTATCAATAAAACACAAGATGCAAATGTTTGCCACATTTTGTGATTTATTTGCAAAACAATATATACATATACATATGAAAAATATATACATGTGCTCGTAACATGTTGCAAAAACAGTGCATTACAAATGACTACTTTTAGTGCAAAACAAATGTCAACACTATTCATTTCGTTAACAATTAGGGATGCAACGATTAACCGATTTCACTAGTAACTGGGTTTTAATTTGTCACTGTTAACTAATTGTAAAGACTTCTCAGTACATCGTTTCTGCACGGAACAAAACTGCTGCAACTAAACAAATTTATGCCAACTGTGCGCTAGTTTGAAGTTCTGAGCTTGTACACTGAGGCTAAAGGCTGATTTATACTACTTTAAGCGCTCGCGTATGCTACGGCGCAGCCTTGTGTCTTTTGCACAGGCAAGTTCATTATTTATTTTCTGACACTCATTTTGGGAGTGACGTGCACCCGCTCACTTTTCCAGGCACACACAGTTAAAAGAATGCCACAAGTCATGTAACAAGAACTGACCATTCAGCTTTATACTTTGTGTGGAATATACACATTTCTACTCCAAAGAGAGAGAGAAAAAAACAAGTTCATAATACAGTTGATCAAAAGTGCCTTTCAGACAGGGGTTCAGCAGACTTTGACTACATTTGTTCTCTTTAAAAGTACTTAAAAAGAAGTACTCAGCTAATATGTAGCTTAGATTTGTATTAAACTTTCACTTATGTTTAAGTGCAAAGAGAAATGGCCTATTGTTTGTTAAACTAGTAGTGTTTTAAAATGAATGAATGCGTAATAATCGTGATAACCGTGAAACCACAATAAATCCTCAGACTATAATCATACAAAAAAAAACTATAGTCTGTACAGTCCTATTAACAATATAACATTCACAGGCTAATTTTAGAGCAAAATAAGGCTACTTGCTGTCAGGCTACTTGTTTTTACCTCTTTGGCATGCTGTCCCGGGACAGAACCCTGAGCTCGGAGATAGATGAGCCCAAGGTTCCCGCCTGGTCAATGATCTTTAGGAGGGATACGAGATCAGGTATTTCTCGAGTGCCCCCTTTAAACTCAGGCTAATATCTGATTGATTATGTATGTATGCGTTAAGTGCTTATGACTGTATTACAATATATGTTTTTTAGACTGTGGGAGGAAACTGGAGGACCCAGAGAAAACCCACACTAACACAGGGAGAACATGCAAACTCCGCGCAGGGAGTGCCGACTGGCTCGATTAGAATATGAACCTGTGGCCTTCTTGCTTAATCAGCGCTAGCCACTGAGCCACCGTGTTGCCCGATCATAAAAGAGGAGGAGGGAAGGATAGTGGGAGGGGGAGGAGGGTTTTCCAAAAAAAACGAAGATATTGAATGGAGTTTAGGTAGGGTATTTATAGTAGTTTTAGAATGATCTGATAGGCTAGCTAATGATTAGCGATGAGGATCAGCTGTAGTCGATCATATCACGTGCTCCTTTGTGAAACTTCACTTATATATTTGTTTCACAGTGGAAAGAATGAATCGCAAGTCTTGATTTTACCCATCAATATTAGTGAAATTTGTGCTGTGTAATTTACTGGTAAATATTTTATTTCATTGCCTCTAAGGTAGGCCTGCACGATACTGGGAAAGTATGTGATATCAGTGTTTACTCTAGGATTTTTTTCCAGCTGTGGCGGCAGACTCTGTTGGGCCTGTTACACAGATCTACCAACTACCTGTGGCGTTATTTCAATGACAAAAGTCGTGAGTGCAGTATTACAAGCCGAGATGCGCGCTAATTTCCTCTGTTCGTGCACAAAACTTCTTGCACGCCCTCAAATATACACTGCTGAAGTGCAGATTTTCTTGAGCGCTCTCAAATAAACGCTGCTGAAGTGCGATTTAGTGCATTTATGTAACTCCAACATTTATTAGATTTGCGCGGAATATTTATGAATGTCTCCAATAGACCTACCAAGCAGCATTAATGCGTCCTGAATTAAAGTGAACAGCCATAAATTCCAGCAAGATAAAGTCATTATCTATAAATTTGAAAGTATTATAAAGCATTATGGAAACTGTGTTCATCTTAGCTGAAAAGTATGCTGTGTTTGCTAGCCTCACGCATCTCGCACCTGTCAGTCAGTCAGCATGTCACCTTAAAGGGTTAAAATGACGCACAGTACTACTACATATACAAAAAAGTTCAAGCTGTTATAATTCACTTACCTTTTAACACATTTTGGTGCGATTATAACCCGCTATTAAAAAAACAACAATGACTGAATGTTTTGAATGAGTAGTAATGTAGCAGTGGCGGGGTAGATTTTGGTGTGGCGCCCCACCATGGAAGAATGAATGTAGCAGAAACCATAATGTGATATTGACGTTGAGTACTGTGATTATGATGTTTCTTGTGATTATAACATTTCCCCAGATTATTTATTTATTAAGGATCATATTAAAATAAACAGGTAATAATGGATATTTTATTTAATAAAGCTTTCTGATCTAGAATAAACTGTCAAGTTTGAATAGCAAATGACTGTGAATGATGAAACCTGGGTAGATATTCAGACTCTTATTGGCTGTAGACATTTTCTTCAAGGGTCTCGACTCCTGTCATAAGTATTTATTTTCAGCTTTAGGTTCACCTTGGATCCCAAGTTTTTGGTAATAAAGTAGTTTATTGCACCTCTCTGGGATATGGATATTGCATATACTGTTATTGCGATGTATTCTGTATTCCCATGTCAGCAAAAAGAGAGAGTCAGGGTAATTACTGCATTTTTAACAAACTGAAATAAACATTTTTCTTTAGAATACCATGAACTTGTTTTAAGGGCAGGATCATTTATAAATAAATAAAAAGACATTGGAAGTCATAATGACACATGAAAACAGTTTTCTCCCTTTTTTCCAGCCTCTTGTAGGAGCAGATAAATGCGTAGTGTTTGAGGGAAGTGGAGGTGAATGACTCTCAGTATCAGAGCAGCAGCTGACTGTCATGGATGGCTAACTGCCACAGGCCTTCAGTTTGTTATTCTCGGCCATATCTTGTGGCGAAGCATTCTCATCCATAGCAGATGACGAGTACTGCTGGAAAAAAACAAAACAGCAACCTCTATAACAGTACTTCAATATTGCATGCTTTCAGGTCAGAGAGTGCATGTTTCCACCAGAAATACTTACTGACAGTTGAAAACATCTCCAGTCGTCTCCTTGATAAAGGTGTAATTGCATTCTGAATGTTTTATTATTGCATTGGAAGGGTAAGACATTGTGCCGAGGTCATGAGTTTTGAAAAAATATTTAGTATATAAAGAGCTAGTTTGTTGCTTTTTTAAAATAAACTTTTAATGAAACAAGACTGCAAAAATAGTAAACAAGCAAGTATTACATGTCCAGATTACAGCGGGGGAAATAAGTATTGAACACGTCACCATTTTTCTCAGAAAACATTTTTCTAAAGGTGCTGTTGACTTGAAATTTTCCCCAGATATCTCTGGCTCTGGATGTCCACAGTCTTCCACTACAGCTTGGTCCCGCATTCATTTCAAAGGAGCGCTACCCTGTACTAAAATGGCGGCTCTATTGACACATTCCTTTCAAGAGACAACAACAGGGCAGGCGACATCTAATGTAAATATCTATGCAGTTGCCACAGCTAATAAAGTGAAATCAGGTGGAATTCTTGTCTGCTTTAATAACTGTTTCCTCACTGTTGATCAAATGGAGAAAGTCCAGTTTGACCATTTTAGTGTTACACACCTGTTTATGGAAGATAAAGGGCACGTTGCTTGAATGCCATGTTGTAATCGCAATGTTGTAACATTTGATAACATTATCTGAACTCTTTTCTGTTCTCTGCTATGGTGCAGCATCCTTAATCTAATCTTTTCTAAATCTGTATTACCTTGAACCCATACCAGATATCATTAAAGGCGACCTGACCTTTAAAAATATATAACCAAACTGTTTCTTTACTGCTGCCCTGACATGGTCTGCATTTATTCTCTATTACAGTGTTTCTCAAGGGTTGGGTCACGACCCAAAAGTGGGTCGCAGAAGCATTTTGAGTGGGTCGTGGATTGCGTCACAACTGTAAGATGTGTGTGAAAGCTGTTCTCCTAAAGTCATTCCAGACAGATGATCTAATTTAATAAAAATATAGCTAGTTTTTAACAGCAGACTGCGCGCTAGGATAGTTTTTTAACAGCAGATGATGCTCTTGGCTGGTTTCTAACATCAGGCTGGTTTGTAGGCTAGTTTTTAACAGTAGACAGTGTTTTCAGCTAGTTTTTAACAGTAGACGGCGCTCTAGGCTAGTTTTTTAAACAACAAACGCAGCTCTAGGCTAGATTTAACAGCAGACAGCGCTCTAGGCTAGTTTTTAACAGCAGATGGCTCTCTACGCTAATTTTTTAAACCGCAAACATCGCTCTAGGCTAGTTTTTAACAGCAGATGGTGCTCTAGGCTAGTTTTTAAACAGCAAACGGCGCTCTAGGCTAGTTTTTAAACAGCAGACGCTGCTCTGGGCTAGTTTTTAAACAGCAAGTGCTGCTCTAGGCTAGTTTTTAACAGCAGATGACGCACTAAGCTAGTTTTTAACAGCAGACGGTGCTCTAGGCTAGTTTTTAAACAGCAAGCGCCGCTCTAGGCTAGTTTTTAAACAGCAAGCGCCGCTCTAGGCTAGTTTTTAAACAGCAAACGCCGCTCTAGGCTAGATTTAACAGCAGACAACGCTTAAGGCTAGTTTTTAACAGCAGATGGCGCTCAAGGCAAATTTTTTAAACAGCAAACAGCGCTCTAGGCTAGTTTTTAACAGCAGATGGTGCTCTAGGCTAGTTTCTAACAGCAGATGGTGCTCTAGGGTAGTTTCTAACAGCAGATGGTGCTCTTGGCTAGTTTTAAAACAGCAGACGGCGCTCTGGGCTAGTTTTAACAGCAGACGGCGCTCTGGGCTAGTTTTTAAACAGCAAACGGCACTCTAGGCTAGTTTTAACACCAGACACCGTTCTATGCAAGCTGTTTAACAGCAGATGGCGCTCTAGGCTAGTTTTTAAACAGCAGACAGCACTCTGGGCTAGTTTTAACAGCAGACGGCGCTCTAGGCTAGTTTTTAAACAGCAAACGGCACTTTAGGCTCGTTTTTTTTAACCATAAACTCAAATGCTCTTGAGGAAGAGCACGTGTTGGCTGAATCATTTAAATTTGCTTTTATGATATTATCATTATATTAATTTGTGTTAGTTGTAAGGAAGTGCATGCTAGCGGAGTACAGCTGTTAGTAAAGCATACAGCGCCATCTGCTGTTAACAACTAAGCCCAGAATCAAATAGAGAAAGAATGGCGATGCACTTGGTTAATGACCGAACTGATTTCTCAAACAGTTTATCGTCACAGGTCTAATGTGGGACCCATGGCCAAACCTCTGCTCTATAATAACTGTAATGTCATTTATGTTTCTCAGAGCTGGAGTTCATTATTCAGCCGCGTTCAGTGTGAGGGAGGACGCCTGTCGGAAACAGCGCTAATGAGAAACCTCTCTGTTAATTAGCCAAAGGAAGAAGGATTGCTTTGAGTTGTGACTAAATGGGGTGATCTCCAAAAAGGCGGTGTGTGTGAATGTGACAACTGATATGTTATTAATATTCATTTAACTTGTGATGTGTGTCTCAAGGCAGACAAAAAGGCAGGGGTTCATGTGGAGTTTATAGAGAGTTTATGATTGCATAAACCAGATGCTGATGTAATGTTTTACACTTACTGTATGCCATCCTGATTGCTACCATTTCACTATTTCAAAAATTTATTATGTTTCAGAATTATGAGCATGCAGTTTAAATAGTGTATATTTTATACATTGGTAGTAAAATACATTAAAGTAAAAAAAATGTTAACTACAAACAGGTTGCCAGATTTATGACACCAATAGGAGCGAGCCTGACTAGAGCCTAAATTTAAAGCTTAAATGAAGTCATGTTTTAAATAAAAGGAACGGGACATGATTGAAGGAATATTTTTTTGTCTTTACCAACACCTGAAATTGATATAATATAAACGCCTTCTATTTTTTGCTGAACAGAAAACTGACAATGATGACCTCAGGTACACCTCATGTGCTTTATTCAGTGTTAAATGCTAATAATGTGAGTTTGAATGCTATTTTACATAATATTTATTGTCATACTACTGAAAGCAGCAGCAGATAGTTCACCTCAGATCATGAAAAAAATAAACCATTTGAAATTGAACTTCAGAACTGTAAATCAGTGTAAACCAACACATATCAGTGATTCAGCATCTACATTTAATAATCTTAAAGATGTTTAATATGTATTCATTGGATTATAAACATTACCATTTCGCTGGAGTGCAGTGAGTGCACTATTCTGTGCTTCTCAATGGCTGTATTTAAATTTCTGTCATGTTTCGTCTAGTGTAAACAGCCAAATTGTGTGTTGTTAGGACACAGTGTTACAATGTTACCTGCTCACCTAATGCTTACATTTGTAATGTTTATATAATTTGCTAATTAATAACCACCTCATGTGAAACTCTGAATGTGCGTCTCATTTCAGAGGCTGTTACTGTCCACCAGAGGTCGTATTACAGTCACAGATACTACTTTGAGTGAGTGAATGAATTAAATACGCTGTTTTCCACGAAGGCAACCTGGGGTGCTGAAATATAATTGGCTAAACTTGCATTGGGCAGGTTAAAGGGACCAAAACAAAGACAGACGTTCCGGCATGTAATGCACATTTTCAAAGCAGAATATCGGACTTCAGCATTGTTTTTCAGATAAACAAGAATGTTCACTTTGCATGTTTCTTAAATATCTGCAAACATATCATGGTGTTTTTATGCTTTAAAAGAGTCAAAAACTTACATACAGCACTTTTATACAATTATTAGCCCTCCTTTATAAACACATGAAGAAAGAGAGGTGTAGAAATGCAGTGAAAGCCCGGAGAGCAGCTGAACTCTGCTCTCTACCCTCTGCCCTTCCTCTGTGAAAATGAATATCAGCTGCTTCAGGCCAACATCTACATTAGCAGGAGGATCAAGATTAAACCAGAGTGGACATTTCAGCAAGACAATGATCCAAAACACAGCCAAGGAAACTCTCAAATGCTTTCAGAAAAAGAAAATCAAGCTGTAGAATGGCCCAGCCAATCACCTGATCGAATCCAAAATAAAACACAAACTAAAGCTCAGATTTGATAGATGAGACACACAGAAGCATCAAGATTTTTACACTGTTGAAGTCTGTGAAAAACTCACACCTGAACAATGCATGTGACTTCATTCTTCATATGAGAGGCGTCTTTAAGCTGCCATCACTAAAAAAGCCTTTTATATAAAGTATTAAATACAGTTCCGTAGTCCAGGACTTTCTCCTTGTCATTTCATTGTTATTACACAATATGAAACTCATTTTTCAGGGTTTTTGTTGTTTTGTTTTTATGTTTATGTTTGTATTGTTTGGGTTTTTACCAAAATCTGATTCCATGTCAACAGCTCCTTTAAAAAATATTATTCACTTGAAAAAACACAACGTGTTCAATACTTTCCCCCACTGTATATTTAAAACAGCTTGTCAACTATGTTTTGCACGTTGCATTAATAGTTGAACAGTCTGTTGTCAGTTATGTAGCATTTTTAATATGTTAACATGTGTTTCCCTGGGGTATAAATAAATGTTACTCCATTATTGACACGCAAGTCAAGGTTTTCTCAGCACATGACCCGGCTTACATTCAGATCTTGTGCAGATTTTTATTTTAATTTAATTCAATTCAATTCACCTTTATTTCTATAGCGCTTATACAATGTAGATTGTGTCAAAGCAGCTTCACGTAGAAAATTATAGTAAATTGAAACAGTGTCAGTTCAGTTTTCAGTGTTTAAGTTCAGTTCAGTTTAGCTCAGTTCAGTGTGGTTTAATAATCACTGCTAAGAGTCCAAACATTGTGGAGCAATTCCATCGATGCGCAGCTCTACAGATCCTAAACCATGCAAGCCAGTGGCGACAGCGGCGAGGAAAAAACTTCACCAATTGGCGAAAGTGAAGATTTAAAAAAAACCTGGAGAGAAACCAGGCTCAGTTGGGCACGACCATTTCTCCTATGGCCAAACATCTTGTGCAGAGCTGCAGTCTAGGCGGCAGAAGCTGGACCTCAGTGAAGACTCGTCTGTACTTGGAGCGTCACAGGAATCAGTCTCATGCTTTCACTCCACCATGACCACCACAGCAGCTGCTCAGGATACGGCCTGGTGCAGGATTATGAAGACCTTGGGATCATCTCGTCGCTGGTTTTGGATCGCATCAGTGGATGAGGGCCTCAGGATGAGTACCCCCAGGTGGAAATAGAGAATAAGAATCTTTTTAAACCCCTCTCTTTATAGATCATGTCGCAAAACTGTCACAAATGAGCAATTCTATGGAAACGTCAACCAACGTTTTCACCAGCACAGCTTTTTTGTGTAGGCTTGCATTTTACAGTACTGTCTCTGTCAGTGTTTTCAAACAATTGTATTTCACCAAAGTCACACAAGTTCCAATCTGTCACATTCATAACAGAGAGACGTCACATCCATAACCAAGCTTTTCCCTCATAAATGAAAAAATGTCAAACAAAATAAAATCTATCGTATTTGTTCTATAGAGAGGCAACTTTTACCCTTTTGATTAGCATTGGTTCTTTTGGGTTGTGCAGTTTAATTCACAGAACTTCTACAAAGTGTGTTGTATATTGTAAACTCACATCCATAACGCATGTTATTTTCCTCATTTAAAATCAAATAAAAATGTTCACAGATTGGTATTTCTCTATATACTTTCTATGTGAATCAATGTTGTAAGTTTTTAATGCAAATGCCACATACCATAACGCTGGAATTGCTCCAATCACATTTCAGTAACCCGAGTGAAATTATGTGTGTTTCAGTACGCTCCGGGCCTAAGGACCTGTGAATGAGGACACCGCTGAAAACGGCTCCAGTTTCGGGTATGAAAACACACCATCTAAATAATTTGTTGTGTTTGTGCGTCCTTGTTTTGCTTATCTGCAACTGGCCTCCAGAAATAGCTCTAATTAGAAGATGACGTGTCTCTTGTGATGCACAGTTTTGTGTCTTATGATGTTCTCCTATAGTCATCAGTTCAGTTCAGCCCGATGAAAGAGATTCGCTCACATCCGACTGTTCCAGAAAGAAACTGTTTTTTTTTCCCATCAGTCTCAATGCTTTTCTCCTTTTCTTGTCAACTCTTTCACACGTTGTTGTCTGTTATGCTGTCACACATTATAGTTAAAATGTCATATAAATGCTTTGTGTTGTGTCATCATGGCAAAGATAAAATAAATCAGTTATTAGAAATTAGTTATTAAAACTATTGTTTAGAAATGTGCTGAATAAAATCTTTCCGTTAAACAGAAATTGGGGAAAAATATACAGAAAGGCTAATAATTCTGACTTTAACTGTATGGGCAGACATATATGTTGTTGTGCACTTCATGTTTCATGACTTTAAACCAGGCCAGGTACAAATACTAGACTAAATCCCACAGGTGAAGGCCCACAGGATGACACATGCTGCCTGTCCTCTGTAAAAAGCTGGATTTATTTATCCAGGCTGTTTTGCCAGGCCTGTATCATCTGATATGCAGGTCATCAGGGAATTGAGATTGATCTGTTTCTGATGCAGCAACAGAGCGAGAGAGAAATAGTGTGTGTGTGTCTCTAAGAGGAAGTGTGTGAGGTGCCAGGAATGGGCTTCTCATTGGCTGCTTCACATGTATACAGACTGTGGGCTATCCTGTTGCGTAAAGGATGCAATCTATTTTTCTTGCTCTTGATGGGGGAATGTTTAGCTTGGATGCTTTTAAGCATGTAGAATTAGGTCAGAAGCACCTTAAAAACATTCATTCATTCATTTGACTTTGTTTTAGTCCCTTGTTTATCAGAGGTTTCCACAGCAGAATGAACCGCCAACTATTCCAGCATATGTTTTGCTCAACGGATGCCCTTTCTGTCATAACCCACTACTGGGAAACAACCACACACACACACACACACACACACACATACTCATACACTACGGGCAATTTCGTTTACCCAATTTTGTTTACCCAAACCGGAGCACCCGGAGGAAACCCACGCCAACACCGGGAGAACATGCAAACTCTATACTGAAATGCCAAATGGCCCAGCCGGGTCTCACACCAGCAACCTTCTTGCTGTGAGGCCACAGTGCTAACCACTGTGCCACCGTGCCATCATAAAAAAAAAACATACTAAAGTTAAAACAACTACTGTACATACAGAAGCAGCTCAAGTTGTTTGACTGGCACATAGTGATCTCAATCTTTGAAAATGCACAACAAGATCACGTTCATGTTTATATGACAATGTTGCACTAAGCTAAAGTAGAAAGATCGTTCTACAGCTATGGGAACAAAATAGGAGACCACTTGGAAATTCTCCTAGTTGTGTTTGGCTAAAAGTTTATTTCATTTTTGCTTTGCTTTGCAGAATGATGACATTTCTTCTAAATTAAAAATCTAAATGTTGTGCTATAACAATCCCTCCTTTTTTTAGACAGAATACTAATGTCATTCAGAAGAGTTAAGAAATAATTTTTTGTTGAAATAACCCTGATTGTCAATCACAGCATATGACAATATTTGTTTTTTATTGTGTGTATATATATATATTAGGGCTGTCAATTGATAAAAAAAATTAACTAATTAATCACACCTTTTTTGTGATTGATCATGATTAATCACGAATAAAAAAATCCAAAATGCAGGCATTGCAAATATGGAAATTGGAAAATAATAATAATAATAATAATAATAAAGTATTAATTACAAACAATTGTATTCATTGTAAAGTTGTATTGCGAGTTGAGAACATTAATTATAAAGTAGAAACAATTTTGCTCAGTCCTCCTTAACATTTAGCCAGTTGCTAAGACAGTCCAGTCTATTGACATTATCAGGGCACAACACATACACACACACACACACACACACACACACACACACACACAGAGAGAGAGAGAGAGCACAGTACAGCGCACTCCCTTCAGGTGATGCAACCTTAGTTGTTTTTATACTTAAACTTTCCTTCTAAAAGCGCTTCCTTGGTTTTATCCATATTTCTTTGCACATTAAACACACGCAGAGCTGGAGCAAGCTGAACTGGCTCTCTAGGCGAACATCAATCATGCCGCCCGCCCTCAACTCGAAAGTGAAATAAAAAGTGACCGGTTCGCGGATGAAAGGAAGGACCGGGAGGGAGGAGGTGGGTGTTGCGGATGAAAGTAAGAACCGGGGGGGTTCGCTCCTTATTCTACGGCCGCCTAGATCGCCTCTACGGACGCGCCGGCCCTGAACACACGTCAGCCACAACAGGAAAAAAAACTGCAACTGCGTTAAATGCATGAATTTTTTTTAACGCGTTAAATATTTCAAATTAATCTGGTGCGTTAACGCTCTAATTTTGACAGCCCTAATATATATATATATACAGTATATAGGCAGCACTGTGGTGCAGTGCATAGCACAATTGCCTCATAGCAAGAAGGTTGCTGGTTCGAGCCCTGGCTGGGTCAATTGGCATGTCTGTGTTGAATTTGCATGTTCTTCCCGAGATCACGTGGGTTTCCTCCGGGTGCTCCAGTTTCCTCCCACAGTCCAAACACATGTGGTATAGGTGAATTGGGTAAGCTAAATTGTCTGTAGTGTGTAAATGAGTGTATATGGATGTTTCCCAGTGATGGGTTGCGGCTGGAAGGGCATCCTCTGTGTAAAAACATGAGCTGCATAAGTTGGCAGTTTATTCCGCTGTGGTGACCCCAGATTAATAAAGGGACTAAGCTGAAAAGGAAACGAATGAATGAATGATATATCTATTATAATAAACTGAAATAATTTTATTAGATATTCATAGAACAAATTTTTTTAACATTTTACTCGAACACACACCTAGGAAATATTCAAGTCATCACTTAATAAAAAAAAATATATATATTAATAGGTTTTTTAAGTTATAGAAACAGTAGCATGTCTAGAAAAAAAAACTTATTAAAAAGTAAATTTTATGGTGTAATTAATTTGCACTATTGTTGATAGTCATTGTACTGCCCTTTTTAATACTAACGTTATAGAAATTCCACGGCATCTGCAAATCTACTTTTGCTATTTTATGGACAGAAAATACGCTCTGCGCCCTGGCGCATGGTCTAACAGGGTTGTGCTTATTCTCTTAATGAGTTATGGCTGTGTTTTGAGAATATTGTGCACTAAACCAATCAGAGTCTCATCTCACATTCCCTTTAGTTGCATCACATCATGGCACATTTGCTATTTACATGGCGGACTTTGTAAGTGGAAAAACTGAACACTTCACTAACGAGAAAACGGTTAAACAGACTATCTGCAGCGCGAGGATAAAGATCAAGCCCCCTCCATTCAGCCTCTTTGATTTCTCTTTACTTTATTTTTACTCTTTACTTTACTCTTTTACTTTCTTGGAGTAAGCAAACGGTGTTGTACGCACTCCACTGAAGAAATCCATTAGCCTACATATTTAATTTAGTTTAAGCGCAAAGATTTGTTTTAAAATAATAACCTTATACAAATGCAAATTGTCATCAATAAACTAAAAAAGCCCCCTGAGTTGAAGAAGGCATGGAGGCAGTGGTTTTTATATTTATGAAGAAACTAAATATTTTTGTAACTTTGTTTTATTGTTTTCATATGTAAACATATTTGTGTATTGCTGTACATCCTATGTGTATTAAGCAATGTGTAAACGTTTGAACCTGCATAGATGCATAACTAACATGCTCTGCGCTGGACTTTAGAGCAGCTTTTTAGTTGGTCAATGGCGTGGTCTATTTCACTTCCTCAAAACAGCAACATGCCAACAATGAGCCTTAACACACCAACTTTAAAGACCAGCACACCCATGACGCCACAAAGTGGGGCAAATGGATTTACTATTTAAACAACGTAGCCCAAAATATTATCAATATTAGAGTTGCGCTGGTCTGAAAATAGCAGCAAATCGCGCCAAACACGTCTTGCGCCTTATTGCACCGGGTGTATGATAGAACCCTTTCTATTTTACACTGTAAGCAAATGTTGGATTCCACACAATCGGTTTGTGTTGGGGCAACATGAAGGAATTAAATTCACTTAATAGTTTTTACAAATGTAAGTGTATAGAACACAAAACAATTAAGTTGCCCTTCCAAAAACCTCAAGAATTATGTTGTTTCAGCTCATTCTATGTAAATAAGTAGTTTGATCAAACAGCAAACATAATTTTTCGAGTCTATAATAATCTATTTGCTTTCTGAGATTATCAAAAACTCTCTATTGGAGCTGACTTTGGAGAGTTGATTCATCTGCGGTACGCAGGGAGGTTAAACTGAAGCAGTTTAATTATGTGCACATTCTGCATGTACAATGTCAGATTCCTCGGAAATGAAGCGATGCGGCATCTGTGTGGGCATGTGATGGTGTGAAGGTCACTGTGTGCTGTAATTCCATCCCTTCTGTTCACATAGAGCTGTAACCCTCACCCACAGTCATTAGTTCTGTCATGACAAATAGAAAGCTTAGCCATAAGACTGTTAAGGGCTCGCAATGTTTAAAAGTGTCAGAAAGCAGCTTTAATTAGACTCCTGATAGAGTTGGAATCGCCATTAGATGCACCTTTCTGATGCACAAATGGTTTCAGATACACTGGAGACCTGAGCATGTTAGGACAGGGACTCTCTTGTTTGTTAAAACAAGGCACGCTGTCAGGTGCAGTTTGGTCTGGGTTTTTTAATTGAACAGCAATTGTTTACAATGGTAAGCAAAATGTTTACCTGTTAGTATCACAGGTGATGTTGGAATAAAATGCACACACTCTCAAAAATAAGAGTATAAGAGCTGTCACCGGGGTGGTACCTTTTTAAAAGGTACATGTTTGTAACTAAAGGGTCCTTATTAATACCTTAAGGGTACATACTACTACCTAAAAACTAAAAAACAATTAGGTACTAATATACATCTTTGAGGCACCAAGGGGTTACCACAGCAGAATGAACCACCAACTATTCCGGGATATGTTTAACGCAGCGGATGCCCTTCCAGTTGCAACCCAGTACTAGGAAACACCCATACACTCTCATATTCACATACTCATACACTACAGCCGATTTAGTTTATCCAATTTACCTAAAGTGCATGTCTTCCCAGCAGACACACAGTGCCAAATGACATTAATATTAGAATAGATTTAGGTCGCCAGCTAATAAGGACAATGTTATTTTGACGTCCAATAATGACATGAAATGACGTTGATATTTGGTTGATTTTACGTTGTGATGGAAAGTGACCAAAATCTAGCCAACATCTTAAACCAACATCATATTGACGTCAAATACTGACATTTATTCGTCAGGTATGGCAACCAAAATCCAACATCTGATAGACGTCACAGTGGTAACGTCCACACAATGTCAAGCTGTAACATCATTAAACGTTGATATTTGGTTGTTTTAAGGTTGTGTTATAAAGTGACCAAAATGCAACGTCTGTCCCATGTTGAACATTGATGCCAGCCTGACGTTGGGTTCTGACGTCAACCCGATTTTCATTTCCAAACAAAATGTAACATCCTACGACGTTGGGTTACAATGTCAATCTGACATCATTTTGACGCCTGTGCCCGATGGAATTGGACTTTGGGGGAAACCGGAGTACCCGGAGGAAACCCACAGCAACACAGGGAGAACACGCAAACTCCACACAGAAGTGGCAACTGACCCAGCTGAGACTCGAAGCAGTGACCTTCTTGCTGTGAGGTGACAGGGCTAACCACTGATTTGCATAATTTGCTTGGAGGAGGGCACATGTTGAAAAAGCAGCTGGTTACGTATAAACTGGCACAAATCAGGTTAATTTTGGCACATACACACATGCTGTGTATTTTCTACCTAAACTACTTCTGAACTAAACACAAACAATGCTACAATAGTGAATCCAATGTCAGCTTTAAGGGCGTACTCATGACTGTTCAGTTTAACAGGAAGAGAAGCGCTCTCGGTCAACACAGTGGACATTGCTTCAGTTATATCAGTTTAGTTGATTGGTATGCACTGCAGTGAAACACAGTCTAATATTTTGCTGAACAGATCCACCACTTTTGACATTCATAAATTATAATAAAATCCTCGTGCTGCAGGTATTATGAGGTTTGCTAAAGGTGCAGCTGACGTGCAGTGAGGGCTTTGTATCTTTAATAAACTATGACCGTTCGTGCTCATTGAAAAGTAGGAATGATTAATAAATCCATATGAAACAGCCCCTTAAAAGTGATGTCTCGTCTTTAGTTTTGCGCTCAGACACGCTTTGCACTCACACTACAAGCGTACCACACCAAAGCTCAACCCAACTGCGCTCTGGCACACCTCTTCCACACTTGTCAAACAAACCAGGAAATGGGGGTCACAGTTTGGATAGGCTAGTGCAGGTACACCCTTAGAACAGCTGTGTACCTCTATAAAGTTACATCTGAACACAGCAGAAATATTAAAGTCACCATTGTTAGTCACATTGCTGAGCTGGGAAGATCCTACAATTTGCTTGGAGGTGGGTACATGTGAAAATGTAGCTGGTTATGAATGAACTGACACAAAAGTCAGGTAAATTATGGCACATGAATGCACTCAGACAGTAACAAGCTGTGTATGTTCTACTTATCTGAGCTTGCAGACACAGCAGAGACTTCACTAAATGCAAAACAATCTGCAAAAGCATCTTTAAATCTCAAGAAAAAAATTATATCTGAATGTTCAGAGGTATGATGTTTGATATAAGCCTTAGCGGTAACACTTTATAATAACTACACACTATGAACCATTTATTAAGCATTATCATCTAGTGAATTCATTATTTGTTAAGCATTAATAAACATTAGTAAGCAGTTTATAACTGCAGCTACAAATGCTGTATTCTTGACAAGCACATTTATAATGAGCTTAAAGGTGCTGTATGTAAGTTTTTTGACTCTTCTAAAGCATAAAAATACCATAATATGTGTGCAGATATTTAAGAAACATCTTAAGTGAACATACTTGTTTAACTGAAAAACAATGCTGAAGTCAGATATTCTCCTTTGAAAATGTTTTTTCCATGCCGGAACGCTGTCTTTAAGTAAATTTAACCTGTACAATGCCAGTTTAGCCAATTATAATTCAGCAACCCAGGGTTGACTTGTTTGGAAAACAGCGTATTTCATTCATTCATTCAGAAAGGCTCTGAAAGCATGCGTCCGTGACCGAAATGGACAATATCAGACATCGAAATGAGACAGATTCAGTTCCACGTGAGGTTATTAATTAGCAAATGATATACATATTACGAACGTAAACATTAGATGAGCAGGTTACATTGTAATCTCGTGTCCTAACAACACGCAAACAGCAGTTTAGCTGTTTGCACCAGACGGAACACGGCAGAAATTTAAATACAGCCTTCCAGAAGCACAGAATATGCAGTCACTCACTCATGAGGTGTACCTGAGGTGATCACTGTCATAGGTTTCTGTTGTTCAGCTGTGAGAAATAGAAGCCGTTTCTAATTTATCAATTCGAGGTGTTGGTTAGAACCAAAACTGCTGTATAAATATAAGCAATTATTTAAATTATTATTATTTTTATTATTATGCTAATCTTAAATTCATGCTAGCAAACAAGTTATCAAAAGATATATATTAATGCAATTCAATTCAAATATATAAAATATGAATTTATCTAAACTTTATTTTGTTCAATTAAAATTATTAAAAGATTTTTTTGTCAAATAAAGGATTTTTCTAGAGTCATCCACCATAGTTTTGTGGCTCAAAAGTATAGGTTAAGGCACAGTTTTTGCATGGTACCATTTTAAAAGTATCAATTTAGCACCACTATCGAAATAACCCCAAGCAATACCCAACCCTATTCACTGGACCTTTAATGTTGCATCAATTAAAGCTATTACAAGGAATAGTTAAAAATATTTGAACGATTCGTTCACACTGAGCTTTTAAAGAAAAATTTATTAAAAGTGAATTTGTACATGTATTTTTTATGCAGAGGATACAATAAAACCATTATTAATTCCAGTTTCTCCAAAACACTAAATGATAATTACGTTTCTTTTATTGTTCGTGGTTTTAAAATATGAACTTGCGGACAAAAGATAGCCATAAGATGCCTGCTCAGATAAGAGGAAAAGATCTTGTGTGGAACTTTAAGCAGCAACCTCATCTGAACTGAAAAAGTCTGCTGCCTATTGAGTCTGCTTTTACAAACCCGTCTAGTTCTGCTTGCTTTGTTTGGTTGTGTAGACCTGGTGTGATTGTGGATTGTGGGCAGAGTATGACGTCAAGAGGGAAAATCAGACTGCCAATATGTGGCACATTTTGGCAGTGACCCCCCTCACGTGCGTGTGTGTGTGCGTATGTGTGTGTCCCAGCCTGAGCCCTGCAGCACATTAGCAGCATGCACAGGGAACGCCATTGATTTCTTATTGGCACCACACTGAGACACACCAGCCAATTCTCTCTTCGTTTTCTCCTATTTTACCAGTCAGGAACTTAAAAAATAACCACACAAATACAGAGAAAAGTGGGACTGAGGAAGAGTGGGACAATTTGAAAAATCTAACCATGACTTGCTATTGTGTGCTTTACCCTCCTGTAATGTGCTGACTACAGGGAACCCACTGTTGGATGCTGGATGCAAATCTATTTAAGTCGTAAAGTTTTCTTGAATGACGCTGTAAGCAGCCAGGTATCGAGGTTGTATTGAATCGCCAATATGTGAAAATTGATTCTATTGTGAAAGGAACTGAAAAGTTATATTCTTTGGCTTTTAGAATTGTTATTCATTTAAAACTATAGCAGGGCAAATGTTCCTGAATGCCGAATGGTCTCAAATGGCTGATTAATTTAACTCTTATGCATCTGAATGGGCACTATTATGTTGAGATCAGAGCTGGAAAATGCTGTTTACCTTGCTGACTTCAATACTTAATTTGCATGCTTTGTTTAGATTTGTCTCCACCTTTAGCCACTACCCCTCCTAAAACATAATAGACAGGACAACTCTGTCTCAAATCAGACTTGTTTTAGACTCATTTTAATCTTGAGACTTGTGTTAGAGTCTTGTGGACTTCTTGAAGATGCAGTTTGACTGCAGAACAACCAACATGTCTCAATAAAGAATTCTGCTTGTAATGAGTCTCCTGGACTGGGTTCTCACATTTCCAACTTCGCTGGATGATTTGGCCTAAAATCAAAATTTCAACTGATTGAAAATTTTAACTCGATTAAGATTAATAAACGATTATTTTAATTATTTATAAAACATTTTTGTCCTCATAGTTCACTGACCAGAGGTCACATGTGGATGCAAAGTGGCTGCAGAAGTAGAAGACGAAAATCAGCCACAGCCTTTAACAGAGCGGGGGTGACGTGATATGTAGGGAAAGTAATTGAAAAAATCATCCTGAAAGAATTTGATCGATTATAGGTTCTAAATGTTGATTTCGATTGTTTTTTCGATTAATCGCCCAGCCCTGTTTCCAGCTTGGTGTCGTGACCCAGATAGAGACTGAAGTCACCAAATTCTCAACAGTGGTTATTCTGATCCGTTCATGTTCCAGCATTTGCTGTTGATTTCATAATATTTTTTATGTCAGATACTAGCAGTACTTCAAGCACCAACTATTATTATTAACACACAAATACAATACATAAACATAAAAATTTGCAAGGGAGTGCAACAAGAAATTTTTGTTAAGCCATTGTAGAGTTTATAATGGGGTTGAAATGTTATGGTATTTCCCAGAGTAACCTGGGTACAGAATTAATTTAATCCTTCACGTACACAGTTATAAACTACACTATAATTTCAACAGCAAAAAAAGAAGCTTGTGTGATTTCGAAATGACTAAAATGGCTCATCCGTGTATTACACATGAGGGGAAAGTAGCACTGAAATGAATTTAACGCAAGTATAATTTGATTGACAGTGAAAATATGCCTCTGTAAGTGATTGGATCCAAACCACACACCCTTTTCCCATTCTAAACATAGCTTCCTGTGATCAATAAGAGTCATGCAGTCAGTGGTTTAACACTTTGTTTATTGGAAACACACTCCAACACGTAATCAATCGCCCGCTTCAGAACAAGTCCACTTTTTTCCTCTCCCTCCCTCATGCCTCTATATTTGTGTCTGTCCCAGCCTATATCCAGTACTCTTTTTCCTTCCCCCCCTATTCTCATCTTTCCTCTCTTTACCACAGAGATTATAATAAGCATCCTGCTTCAAATAGAAGTATAGTTAAGTAGGCTTTTTAGTAGGCTATCAGCTCCAGCTGTCTTTTTACAGCCATAGTTGTTTTTATTGGCTGCTGCATTTTAGCCGCCCAGTTGTGTGGCTCTCATCAAAGCCTATTGATTCAAACTGCTTTTTTGGCGTTGGCGCTCGGGGAAGAAGAGGCAGGGTGACACAGGGGAAAGAGAGTAGAAAGGACTATCTTTTTTGTACTGAAGGCTACTGCTACTTTGGATTCTCATGATTTTCTCTCGGCAGGACTAACGGATGGTGTATGGAAGCACACTGATCTTCCAGAATGACGAGTGCTGCACCCGCCCGGAAACCGTACCGAAAGGCACCTCCGCAGCACCGCGAGACGCGTCACACTGTGCCAGTATTTCGAGAGGATGTTAGCGGGAGTGCCTTGCCATCCGCCAACCCTGCAACGTCAGCCCAGCCTGACCCCTGCCAGGTAATTTTCCCCCGAAATCATGCACCTGTTTTGCAGCGTACACGGTTTACAGGCCCTCATCCACAGAGTCCTGAGAGATCTTCATGGTCGCAAGCATCTGACAGCGAACTGGAAGTCTCAAGCCTTTCTAGCCTAGAACTCAGTGTTCTCCCGCCACCACGGATCTTCAGCCACAGTTCTCTTGTTATGAGACTTCCTCCCAAGCATCTTCGGCAGCAAAAAATGAACCGCTTCATCAGCCGCAGTGATGACCTGCTGGTGCTCTCTGCTGACGATGATCTTGCCTCCTCGAGCAGTTCCCAGCAGTGCATCCGAGGCAGCTCTCCATCACATTCCAGCAGGAGTGCGGAGCGTTCCCTGGCCTTCAAAGAGAAAGCTGAGATACTTGTTCCCAGAGAAGAGCAGCGTCCACTGCTTGCAGCATCTCAGATGCATGTCCATCCACCCAAGGGCATCCTTAAGCAGTCTCACCAGTTGGGAGTTTGCCCTTCTGACAGTCTGCGCAAATCTAAGTCGGCAGAAATGTTAGACAAGGCACAAAGTCGTGGAAGAAGCAGGAAGCCCAAAAGCATGTCCTTGGACAGGGAGAAGGGGGTCAGAGTCTCTCCCATAGGACATGGAACTTCCACATCGTCTATATCTCCAAGCTCCATACTACCAGACTGGAAAATGCAGCTGCTTGAGGAAAAGGTCAAATTTTCACAGTTTGTAGATGAAATCACCTACCGGGTCCTGAGCCCTGCCAATCTAAAGATGTTGCGCGGCAACCTTCCAAAGTCCAAACAAACCAAGCAGCACAATCTTCAGCAGTATGAATTAAAAGACCATCATGAGAAAAAAAAAGAAAGGTGCCGACCTTGGGATGAGTGGGCCACTCAGCATAGCAAAACAAGTCGACAATCAAAGGAAATAAGACCCAAGATATGGCACATCCCAGGTGATAGTCCAGAGAGAGTGCCAGAACAGCAGCATGTTGATCCCCATCGGGAAGGAGCCCGACCTAAAGCTGAAGGCCCAATTTACAGTCGGGTGGGGGGCAGCGATGATTCCGAATGGGATGACAGGACTCCACTGGGGGATCAGCTCCAGGTTCCCCATATAGAGAACCGAGCCCTGCAGAAGGACAGGGTAGACAAATCAGGGTTGCCAAAGAGTGAAATTCCCACTATTCGTGTGGAGGGTGAGAAAACGTCTTTATCACAAGTGACTGCCTTTACTATATTATCACAAATCAAGGTATGTGATTTGATTCATTTTTATTGCATGAAAGTCCACTTTTGCATTAAATTGCACCCTTTTAATGCTTATCCCTGAATATTATTGCGCTTTTTCAAACCAGATGTTTTAGCAGTTGTTAAAATTTAATAAAATTTAATGTCAGTTGTACTTCAGTGATGTTAAAGAATGTTAATGCAGCTTGTTTCAGTACAATGAAAGTGGATTTTGGCGTTGAACTTTTCCTTAATTCTGTCAGCGTAATGGCCAGTGTCCTCATCTTGCTCTTCTCTTATGATGTTTTACTCTGAACACATCACTTTGGCAACAGTTTCATGAACTTTGCCCTTGGCAGTTGTATTTGGATCACAGATTTTCATCCGCCATCAAGGAAATACATAATTAAAACAACTATAGTCTTCAAACAACAGCACTGTTTACAAGCTTCCTCTACATTTGACAAATGTTAAAAAAGCATTGCCATTTTCAGCTCAGTGAGATACAGTGGCCATTTAGCTGGCAGGTAAAAAAAACAGCTGTCAGAGCGATGTCATAGCTTCACTAGGCTTGTGCATATTGACCTGTTTGGCAAAGGAGATTGTCAAATGCTTTCCCTGCATTTAAAAAAAAATGTTTTTTTGTTTTATTGTCATTCTGAAATTAATTAGGCAACACAAAGGGCATTTATAAAACTGATATATGCCCCAGTGTGTGAACATTTTTGCAGGTACTGCACTGTAAAAAAAAAAAAAAAGCTATATTATTAAAAGTTCAGGGCAACATATGTTTCTATGTTATTTCTTTACTTATTTCTATAGTGCTTTTACAAAGTAGATTGTGTCGAAGGAGCTTAACATCCATTTTTTTTTATGATACCACCTAATGGTAGCATATATGCTGCTGGAAGTGGTGTTAGAGAGACCAGCAGGAGGTGCTCAACCTGCAGTCTGTGTGGGCCCTAACGCCCCAGTATATTGATGGGGACTCTATACTGCTCACTGAGCACCGTCTTTCAGATGAGACATTAAACCGGGGTTAAAAAAATCCCAGAATGTCCTTCGAAAAAGAGTAGGGGTTTAACCCTGGTGTCCTGGCCAAATTTGCCCTTTGGCCTCTGTCTATGATGGCCTCCTAACCATCCTCATATCATAATTAGCTTCATCATTCTGTCTCCTCTCCACCAATCAGCTGGTGTGTGGTGTGCGGTCTGGCTAAAAATGAGATGCTTTAACATTTAGGAAGTGTTTTATAGCCACACATAAAACAAGTTCAGAATCATAGGAAATGTTTTGTTTAGCCCCAGTCAGATCACACTGCAGCCTAAGGTTACTCACTGAAGCTAAGCAAGGCTGAGCCTGGTTAGTACCTGCATGGGAGACCACATGAAAAAACTAGGCTGCTGTTGTAAGTGGCGGTAATGAGTACTAATGCCCCAGTATAGTAAAGGGGAAACTATACTGTCAGTGAGCACCATCTTTCGGATGAGATGTTAAACCGAGGTACTGATTCTCTGTGGTCATTAAAAATCCCATGGCGCTTCTCTTAAGAGTAGGGGTATAAGCTTGCTGTCCTGGCCAAATTTCCTCCAACAGCCCTTTCATGGTCTCCCAATCATCCCCACCCACCAAATTGGCTCTATCACTGTCTCTCCACTCCCGCTATAGCACTGGCGACATTGTCCTTTGGCTGCCGTTGCATCATCCAAGTGGATGCTGCACACTGTTGGTGATGTGGAGAAACCCCCTCGTGATTGTGAAGCGCTTTGGGTGTATGGCCATACACAGGGCCGTAGCAGACATTTTAAAAGTGAGGGGGACAGCTGAATGACATCCAAAAGTTTACATTCATTGTTAATCACATGTTTCTAAATGGTCTTGTTTAAAAAGTGAGGGGGACATATCCCCTCCGTCCCCAAAGCTTGCTACGCCCCTGGCCATACACAATAAATTCGCTATATAAATACACATTACATTACATAGCCTATTGGTAAAAAAGACAAATGCACAGCGGTCTAAGAGTACTAAATGATATATGACATTGGTTGTAATATACAACATTGTGATTCCTCTAGTACACAGCAATATTTTTATGTAAACATATGTTCAGTTTTTACATACTAAATGCATGATCTTTTTTACAGGAGTCCTTATCAGATGCCGACAGGATCAAGTAAGTTTATTTTCTTTCTCTTCGATGTGATGTTTTTATTTTAAGTTTTCCAAAATGTTTCCAATTTTCATTCATTGTTTAGCAGGGTGTCTTTTATTGTTTCAGTATTTAGTTTCTGTTTCCTTGTACAAGGTTTCTTCGGGTCTTATGGCCTGTTTTCACTGAGTGGTACGGTTCGGTACGCTTTTATGGCCATTTCCACTGTCAAACGGCATACCGAACCGAACCTACCATACCCCTTTTTCGGCACCCTTTCGAAAGGGTACCAAACACGAGAAAGGGTACCAAAAGGAGGAGCTAGACGCGCAGCTGAACGCTATTGGTTTACAGAGATGGGTCACGAGCTCACGCAACAAGCCAGAATGAAAACAAAGAAGCCGCCATGTTTTAATACACAGCCAAGAGAATACAACTTAATTATATATACATATAATAACAAGCCCTTTTCAGCCCGGGCTCAAATGAACATTGTTGTCGTCTTGATGAACAGCCACAAAGCCAAAAAGAAGAGCAGATTTTACCCTGTCCTGTAGTTTTTTACGAGCCAGTCTGAAGCAAGAGCACTTTCGATTTCTTGCTTGCGCACACCGCGCGTCTATATTTGAAATAACAAACTTCTTGAGCTGATGATAAAAACGTGCGCTTGATTATTGATGTGCTTATGAAACCTGATCCTGTCAGAAACTGGCCGGAAAAAAGGAAGCACATTATTTTTTCAGCAAACGTAAACAAGCTGCCATGATTAACTATTATCATCACCTTTTGGACTATTATGAACTCGAAATGATGGAATTACTTTCTAACATGAGGCTACACTTGCTGCTTAAGATTACAGACACATTTAATCATGAGAGGTTTGACTGTGGGCTCTATTTCGTGTTGTTTTGAACCTAAATAAGGACTAAATGTCTGCTGTGTGTAGTTTTTCTGTAAGTGGTAACATATCGGAGACTGTAAGGGTCTGTATGT
>CAIGQZ010000276.1:4492058-4504006 GCA_903798205.1 Danio tinwini
TGTGTGTGTGTGTGTGTGTGTGTGTGTGTGTGTGTGTGTGTGTGTGTGTGTGTGTGTGTGTGTGTGTGTGTGTGTGTGTGTGTGTGTGTGTCTAAAGTCTAAAATGTGTAATGTTATTTTTGCTAAATGTAAAAATAAATATGAGAAGATAAGAAAAAGCTTAAACATAGACCCCATCCTCATTAGGAAACATATCTGAAACCAGAAGTAAACACTGCAGTTTTTATGCTAATTGTAATGTTCTTTTTTTTATACCTTTTAATTGAACAGTCGCAAGGTTGTTGTTTTTTTATTGAGTGTGACATATTACTATGTTAATTAAGTGGACTCAAAAAAGCTCTGTCATACCATATGCAAGTTGTACCTGACTAATAAATAAATAAATAACATTTTCAGCAAGCGATCGAGCTGCTCTGTTGTTTGAGAAATGCCTGGTGTTTCTGCGGGCTAATTAAGAAGCGCTTGTGAATCTTTTAAGTGGCTGTAGTGTGTTGGTTTGGTTTGGAGAGCAGCTGATTTCAGATCAGTTTTTAATGAGCAGCAGTTGATTCTGACTCTGCGGCTCTGCTGTTTGTCTGAGGCTTTGCTGCCATCATAATGACCAGTTACATAGCGGGGAAAAAGTTGTCTCTGACATGCAGACACGCTGGTTATCTGTGAACAAAGGCGGAAAATAGCACAGACTACGATTCCACAGCGATTATGATTCTGATGAAAAGATTATCAAGACAAACTCTTCTTTTTTTCACTTTGGAATGGTGTGCACTGGTAATGCATAATAAGACCACCAGCCGCATTCACCGAACATTTTAATGGAGAACATTCATCTTTAATGATATTTTTTTACACAACTGATATCTTTTTTCTTAAAGGGATAGTTCACTTGATAATTTTGTCATCATTTATTCAGTTTTAATCCTGTTTGGCTTTCTTTCTTCTGTTAAACGCACAAAAGATATTTTGAAGAAGGCTGGAAAGCTGTAACAGTTGATTTCCATAGTTTTAAATGCTAGTTTTAAGGAAAGACTAGGCCTGTCACAATATCTATTTTTTGTTTTACAATATATTGCACCAAAATATATTGCGATAAACAATATTATTGTCATTTTAAGACCATTTTACCCCACTCATTATATAATGCCAGAATGACAATATAATATCACAATGCAAGTACACTCTTTTACAAAACTCACAATATTTTATTCTTAAGAATATTTAATTGAATTATAGTCATTTTAACAATTCAATAATTAGCCATTGGAATCAGAATGTGAAAATACACATCCTAAATGAATAATAATTAGTGTTAACAAAAAAGTGCAAGGTGAAAAGTAATATATCTGCTACCAGATTTATTTTCAGTTGAAAATATACTATCGTAATTTATAGTAAATACTATGGTGTATTTAACAATACTGACAACTCCAGTAGAGGTAGAGATGTTGCAAAATCAGTTAAAATATTGCTAGAATTGTTTTATGTGTGGGCAATATATATTGCATCACTAAAAATAATTGAATTGATGTCCATGTGTTGTGCAATAAGTCGATATATTGATTATTGTGACAGGCCTAGGAAAGACACGCTTAATTTTGCGTGTACTGTATATATAAATACAGTCACCGGCTACTTTATTAGGTACACCTTACTTGTACCAGGTTGGACCCTCTTTTGCCTTTAGAACTGCCTTAATTCTTTGTGGCATAGATTCAACAAGGTACTGGAAATATTCCTCAGAGATTTTGCTCCATATTGACATGATGGCATCACACAGTTGCTGCGGATTTGTCGACTGCACATCCATGATGCAAATCTCCCGTTCCACCACATCCCAAAGTTTCTCTATTGGATTTCTCTATATGGACTGAATATCACAGCAGAAATTGAGACTCATCAGACCAGGCAACTTTTTCCATCCTTCTATTGACTAATTTTGGTGAGCCTGTGTGAATTGTAGCCTCAGTTTCCTGTTCTTAGCTGACAGGAGTGGCACCCAGTGTGGTCTTCTGCTTCTGTAGCCCATCCGCCTCAAAGTTGGACGTGTTGTGTGTTCAGTGATGCTCTTCTGCAGACCTCAGTTGTAACGAGTGCTTATTTGAGTTACTGTTGCCTTTCTATCAGCTGGAACCAGTCTGGTCATTCTTCTCTGACCTCTGGCATCAAGACATATGCGCCCACAGAACTGCGGCTCACTGGATATTTTCTCTTTTTTGGACCCTTTTTGTAAACCCGAGAGGTGGTTGTGTGTGAAAATCTCAGTAGATCAGCAGTTTCTAAAAAAAAGCTCAGACCAGCCCGTCTGGCACCAACCATGCCACATTCAGTCACTTAAATCACCTTTCTTCCCCATTCTGATGCTCAGTTTGAACTGCAGCAGATCGTCTTGAACATTTCTACATGCCTAAATGCATTGAGTTGCTGTCATGTGATTGGCTGATCAGAAATATGTGCGAGCAGTTGGACGTGTACCTAAAAAAGTGGCCGGTGAGTGTACAGTATATACAGGCAGTAAAATAAGTATTGAATACATAATGATTTTTCATGTAATTATATTTGAATAGATTTCAGCTGCTGTCTGTGCTTTCCATGCATTCTCCCTTTCTTCATGTGTTTACTACACTTCTTTCCCGCAGTGTCATTTCATTACACATAACCAAAATTCTAAACTAATACGTTTTGTTTTATTTGTATGTATGGATTGCTTTAGATGTTACCAGCATCTGGAGAAAAGTTAAAGTCAACAGCACCTTTCGAAATAAGTTATTACAAAATTGGTGATGCATTCAATATTTTTTTCCTTTTAATTACTATTTTATAGTATCTATGTGTTGGGTAGCTCTGTAAAATTTTTCAGTTGTGAAATATACATGCTCTACAGCATTATACTAAACTTAAAAACATCCGGCTTTGATTTTTCCCTCCTCACGAGTATCAGAATTGTGAATGCATACAAATCTTTCTTAAATTGAAAGACCCAAATAATTCCTGATATTTGTCATTAATCATCAAAAGTATTATATATACAGTTGAAGTTAGAATTATTAGCCCCCCTGATTTATTAGCCCCCGTTTATTTTTTTCCCCAATTTCTGTTTAACGGAGAGAAGATTTTTTCAACACATTTCTATAGTTTTATTAACTCATCTCTATTAACTGATTTATTTTATCTTTGCCATGATGACAGTAAATAATATTTGACTAGATATTCTTCGAGACACTTCTATACAGCTTAAAGAGACATTTAAAGGCTTAACTAGGTTCATTAGGTTAACTAGGCAGGTTAGGGTAATTCGGCAGGTTGTTGTATATCGATGGTTTGTTCTGTAGACTATCAGGAAAAAATCCAGCGTAAAGGGGCTAAAAATTTTGACTTCAAAATGGTTGATAAAAAATTAAAAACTACTTTTATTCTAGCCAAAATAAAACAAATAAGACTTTCTCCAGAAGAAAAAATATTATCAGACATACTGTGAAAATTTCCTTGCTCTGTTTAACATCATTTGGGAAATATTTAAAAAAGAGAAAAAAACAAAGGGGGGCTTATAATTTTAACTTAAATTGTGTGTGTGTGTGTGTGTGTGTGTGTGTGTGTGTGTGTGTGTGTGTGTGTGTGTGTGTGTGTGTGTGTGTGTGTGTGTGTGTGTGTGTGTGTGTGTGTGTGTGTGTGTGTGTGTGTGTGTGTGTGTGTATATATATATAATCTGTACATTAAAAAACTGTCAAGTGTTCTTTTAAAATTTATTTTCAAGATTCAATTTTAAGAATCTTCAAGAATTATTGGTCCTTGAATATCTGTTAGGCTTATCTGATTATTTTTATATTGGTAATGTTTTTCCTAATTATTACTAACCATTTAAACATTTAATGATGTATATTAACATATTTTATATTGATTAATTTATTAGAAAGGCTACATTAAACATTTCATTATTGGTGTGTTTTGGTCAATGAAAGTGTCATTAAAATGTTATCATGGCATGTATAAAAGGGGAAGAAAGCCGGTAGATCTCTAGAACCCAAAGAAAAGAGACTTGTCTCAATAATTGTCACTTTGCACCTCTTAAATTCGGACTCAGCGTTATGGATTTAGTTTGAGATCCGCGTATCAGACTGATAGCAGATAGCGATCATTTAATCTCAGTCTCATATCAGCCCAGTGTGTACTCCTGAAGCTCTCAGTGCAGCGCTTTGTGATTGAGCCTGTGTGTAATTTGGCAGCAATCATGCCACTTTATCCCTAATCAGGATGCATCTCCGGCTTATATGCTTTCAGACGGCAGAGAGATTGAATTACCCAGCATTCCTTCCATCAAAAAAAAGAGAAATTCGCTCACATTTGCTGCTCCATTTCCCAGCCTGCCACATCCTAAACCTGCATGCCAGCTTTACGCAGATGATAGCTTAATTGCATTGTAATTGGTTGGTGATTGTGCAGCGTAGGCGCCTGAATGCTATCACTGTAGCATCATCACAGGCGCTGTGGTGATTTTCACAAGGTGCCAGGGCCTCTGGGAGCCTGTGGATGAGAGGTATTGTTCAAATGTTTGCTTACTCACAGTTGAAGTCAGAATTATTAGCCCTCCTGAATTATTAGCCCCCCTGTATACTTCTGTTTAACTTAGAGAACACATTTTTAAGCATAAAAGTTTTAATAACCAGTTTCTAATATCTAATAATATTTTATCTTGGCTATGATGACAGCACATAATATTTTATTTTATTTATTTATTTTTTTTAAGACACTAATATTCAAAGTATGTACTGTTGGTGTGTCTCCAGGAACAGGATTGAGAAACACTGCTATAGATAATCAAAAAAATCATAATATTGCTTAAGGGGGTTAATAATATTGACCTTAAAATGACTAAAACTAGACGAAAAAATTCTAGACGAAAAAAAAAACAACTGAGACTTTCTCCAGAAGAAAAAATATTATAGGAAATACTATGAAAAATTCCTTCCTCTGTTAAACATCATTTGGGAAATATTTGAAAAAGAAATAAAAATTCACTAAAGGGTTAATAGTTGTGACTTCAACTGTAATTACCCATTTATTTTGGTGCAGTTTTATTGAATTGGTTTTGAGCTTCTGAAGCTGTTCATTTGGACCTTCTTTTCCTCTGTGATTACGATCGGTCATCAAGCTGCAGTAATTGTTGCGCTTCATCAGCAGCTTTGAGTTTATGACTGCTGAAATGAATTGATTCCATTCTAATTGTTATGAAGCGAGACGGTGAAAGTGGCTTATGATCTGCCAGGCAGTGAAAGCGTATTGATCCACCAGAGGGAAAGAGTGATTGAGCCCGAGCTTTCAGCTGTAAACAGAAAGGCAGAACTTGGAGATAATACGGCCTGTGGAGTAGATAAACTTTGTAAGCATAAATTTGAATTAATGTTTTATTCTAAAAGTTTTATGCACTAAAGCCTTGGTGCATATTGTTGATTCAATCAAGATTTAAATCAAAAGTAGGCATAAAGAAAAATTCTGGCTCGAAATTGAAAAATGCGAGTTTTTGTTCATTTTTACTTTGAGAGAAAATGTGTTATTGCCATAACATAGACCTGCACAATTGATTCTGAACCGAAATCGAATTTTTAAAGGGTGCAATTTTCAAATTGCTAAAGCTGTGATTATATGCTTTATCAAATATGGTGACAAGCATACACTACCTGACAAAAGTCTTGTTGTCGATCCCAGTTGTAAGAGCAACAAATAATAACTCGACTTCTAGTTGCTCATTTGGAAAAGGGGCAGAAGGTGGATTTTTCTGATGAATCATCTGTTGATCTGCATCCCAATCATCACAAATACTGCAGAAGACCTACTGGAACCAGCATGGACCAAAGATTCTCATTGAAATCAGTCAAGTTTGCTTAAGCAAAAATCATGGTTTGGGGTTACATTCAGTATAGGGGCGTGCGAGAGATCTGCAGAGTGGATGGCAACATCAACAGCCTGAGCTATCAAGACATTTGTGCTGCCCATTACATTACAAACCACAGAAGAGGGCAAATTTTTCAGCAGGATAGCGCTCTTTCTCATACTTCAGCCTCCACATCAAAGTACCTGAAAGCAAATAAGGTCAAGGTGCTCCAGAATTGGCCAGCCCAGCCACCAGACATGAACATTTTTAAGTATGTCTGGGGTAAGAAGGGAGGAGGCATTGAAGATGAATCCAAAGACTCTTGATGAACTCTGAGAGTCCTGCATGAACGCTTTCTTTGCCATTCCAGATGACTTTATTAATTAGTGATTTGAGTCATTCAGAGATGTATGGATGCAGTCCTCCAAGATCATGGGAGTCAAACACAATATGCATTTTTTTTCCCACTGCATCATGACTTTATATTCTATACTGTACATTAGTTCTGTCAAGTGACAAGACTTTTATCTCAGCAAAGTCAGACCTTACTGTCCTAACTAAATAATTAAAAGTCAAGGCATGATCATATTTTATTTTGGTAAAATAAGCGTAATTTAGAGGCCTTTGCCTTTCATATAAGCCACTGGAGCGTTTTAAATTCACGAAGATCAGCTGATCTGTCTATGAACTGACATACGAGCGATGCGCTGATGAATCAACTGATCTTTGAGGCTTTAAAACGCTCCAGTGTCTCTGTATCTGTGTTTACACTCAGTAAACAGTGGTGAGTTCAGTAAACTAATGACCTTCACGGCCAATTACAGTCATTTCTGTTGAGCATGTGAACACAATGGCAAATCAGCGCTGTTTAGGAACGCGCTAAAATATGTTAATGGGAAATGGACGTTTTTAAAATTTCGTAATGATTGGTGTTGAATTCCAGTGTCGTGACAACACTACTATCAATATGTGTTTGAATTTGCATTTGCGCTAACTAATGTTGTCAAAAGAACTGGTGCTAAGTTGATTAAAATATAAAACAATAAAGGCCTCACAGGATTCTTGCTTTTCAGGGGCAATTAAAAAAGTGAAAAATGTATAATTAAACAAAAATAATTAAATAAAAATTAGGTTATTTTCAAAAATATATGTTAATAAAACAAATGCTATGAACATTTTTATTAAGTAAATCTATGTATTGCATATCTATGTAGTTCAGTAAATAATATCTTTTCTATTTGGATCACATGAATGCATTTTGGGCAACCAAAAACTGAAGAGTGCCTGTCTGAAAAACTACCAGGGATTTAGAAATTTTGTCCTGTCTCTCATTCTGATAACTACTAGTACTATGATAATTCAGGTGTTAGTATAATAAATCCTAAAATTCGGCTTTAGTAGCTCACTTTCACAGCATCAATGGCAAGCACTGAGCTCTGAGGGGCTTCTGTTTGTTGGCTCATTAAGTCAGACTCGCCCTTTTTGTAAAGTCTAATGTTTTATTAAAAAAGAAAACATTATGAAATTAATAAGACAGCACTTGGGTCTGTCTGTCAATCATTAATTAGGTTTTGAGATGTGGTCGTTGTGTTAAAAAATAATTGGACAATTCTAATTGGAGTGAAATCTGTCGTTCATCAAAAAGGTCAACTTTTGAGGTTTTGAATAAATATTGTGAGATGTTCAAACAAAGTGGACAAAATTATACTTGCATGTTTTTGTTAAAACATTTTCAATCTTTTGTGCATTTCCAAAATATGCCGGGTTTATTGTCATGGTATTTTAAGGAAATATTTAACTTTTTACTTTTTAAAGAATTAATTTCTTTTATTTGTTATTTAGAAACTAAAGTACACTGCAGAAAATGATTTTCTTACTTAGATTTTATTGTCTTGTTTCTAGTCCAAATATCTACAAATTCTTAAATCGAGAAGCATTTTCTAGGCAAGCAAGTCTTGTTTTCAGAAATAATATGCCAATATTAAATGAGTTTTTCCTTAAAACAAGCAAAATAATCTGCCAATGCTGTAAGCTAAATTATATTGCTTTTCTTTTTGACATAAGATTATTTTGCTTACCCCATTGGCAGATTATTTAGCTTGTTTTAAAGAAAAACTAAATTTTTTGCATATTATTTCTTAAAACAAGACTAAAACAAATATTTGGACTAAAAACCAGACAAAAAATCTAAGTAAGAGAATCATTTTTTGCAGTGTATACATGTTCATAATCTTATTCAAAACAAATGACTTATTTTGCGTATACTATAATGTACTGTATACAAGTTGGAGTGTTGAAGTGTTGAAATAAAATAATAATGCCTTGACTTTTTATTTGCCCAGCTGCTGTCTGGTCTTTCCACACTCTCCTTTCTTCATGTGTTCAATACTTTTTTTTTTCCTGTTTCCTGTTTCATTTTATTGCACTCAAGCAAATTTCTAAACTAATTAGTTTGATAAATTTTTTATGTGGATTGCTTTGACTATTACCGACTTCTTCATCTCTATGCGAAATCGATGTGAAAGCATTCAACAATGAAATCTAAATTCTCTAGAATGCCATATACTGTACATATAAGCCACTGGAGCGCTTTAAAGCCACGAAGATCAGCTGATCTGTTTTTGAACTGACATAAACCGCTGATGAGTCAACTGATCTTTGAAGCTTTAAAACGCTCCAGTGTCTCTGTATCTGTGTTTACACTCAGTAAACAGTGGTGAGTTCAGTAAACTGATGACCTTCACGGCCAATCACAGTCATTTCTGTTGAGCATGTGAACACAATGGCAAATCAGCGCTGTTTAGGAACGCGCTAAAATGTTATCGGGAAATGGACGTTTTTAAAATTTCGTAATGATTGGTGTTGAATTCCAGTGTCGTGACAACACTACTATCAATATGTGTTTGAATTTGCATTTGCGCTAACTAATGTTGTCAAAAGAACTGGTGCTAAGTTGATTAAAATATAAAACAATAAAGGCCTCACAGGATTCTTGTTTTTCAGGGACAATTAAACTATTACCGACAATTTGAGAAAATTTCTAGTTAACAGCACCTTTAGAAATCTGTTTTTTTTTTTGACAAAAATGGTGAGACATTCAATACTTTTTTGTTAGTTTTTTTCTTTTACCTTTTAATCACTTCTTCATCTCTATGCGAAATCGATGTGAAAGCATTCAACAATGAAATCTAAATTCTCTAGAATGCCATTCACTATACTGTAGGTTTATATTAAACTTAAATACGTTCAGCTATAATGTATCCCTCCTCATAAGTGTCAGTATTGTGGTTGCTTACAATCATTCTTAAATTGAAAGGTGCAAATAATGCCTGGTATTTGTCATTTAATTATCAAAAGAAACCAGAAACTACAGTATACATAAACTAGAAACTGAAGTATACATATTCGTAAACTTATTTAAAACTAATGACTTATTTTGCATATACTATACTGTAATGTATACAAGTTGGAAGTGTTGAAATAAAATAATCCTGCCTTGTCTTTTTATTTGCAGTATTTTTTTTCTGCTCCTGCTCCTTTTTTTTGTGTTTGCAAGACTTGCACAGATGAGACACTTAATGGCTTTTTGTGATGAAAATGTCTTTAAGTGCCTCTGCTTTTCTTCCTCTGGCTGATTCTGTAATCTACATAAGCATCGTGACCGCTGGAGGATTTGATGATTTTAACATCAGACACACTCTTGTGCAGCTTATGCGCTTGAAATACAAGGTCTTATTATTGCAATAAGTTATGAATACGTCCTTGGCTTGTGTATCACCACACATATCTTGTACTTTTTTCTAGGGATGCGTCAGTTCAAGGAAAAAAATGTTTTAAAATACGTATATGTACCAAACGGTTTGCACGTATAAAACGGTTCATTTAGTTTTATGCATTTAACATTTGAGTTAATATGACTGCTTGAAATGTTTCTAGTGCTCATGTGCATTTTTCTTTCAGCTCACAAATGCTTTTTGTACTTCAGTATGTTCACATGCCGCAATATATAGATGGAATGCATGTTTAACAATTGTCTAAGTCTGAGTCTAAAGTGATTGTCGTCATTACTATTAATCATCAACAAAAGACTAAGGCCCAATCACAATTCTATTTAGTACCCCTTCCCCTTGGCCCTTGAAACAGAGTGTGAAGGGGAAGGGCTTCAAAAAAATTACCGTTAAGAATTAGGACAGCACTACAGCACCTACACACGTCATCATATGTCATCGCGATCTCTTGCTTTATATGAGATCAGATGATGGCGACTGCTGTATTTATTCCAGTCGTGTTATTTTTTGATATTTATCTTCAGAAAATCATTGAAGGCATATATTATGTTATCATAATGATCTATTGTGGCAATAAGATCATAACTATACTGCGCATTTACACCGTGGCCATATGCATATATGTAAACATAAGAAAACAACATTAACATTATAGCAGACACTGTGAAAAGCTCATTCTCAGCCACTAGACTTCTGACAGGGTATTCGGTCTGCTATACAGAAGTTATTAATAGGGATTTAGTGTTTTTTGTTTTAAAGCATGACGGTAAAACACAAACGCGATTAAGAAAATATTAAAACATGCTTGTTGTAAAAATTCATAATAATGACAAAAACTAATAATTTGGCATCTGCTGACTTTCGTGTGCAGCCATGTTGCCGTTGTAGATGGTGTATTCTGGGAAATTTTCTTGCCTCTTAATTTTGAGTGTGGTCCTGAAAAATCTCTGTTTCAATAAGTATATAGTCCTTCCCCTTAGCCCTACGCCTTCAAGCTTAAGATAATTGGGACAACCCTACCCCTTCATATAACCTCACAAAACGAGGGGTAAGGGGCAGGGCTAAGGGGTAGAATTCGGATTGGGACTAAATTTTAACTTTAAGACTGAAATTTGAATACATGTTCCTGATAAAAAAAACAACAACTTCATATATATATATATAAGGATGTAGTGTATTCGTATTGAATTGTTCGGTACGAGACTTTCGGTTCGGTACACATTACAAACCGAGCGATTTAGACAAATTTCTAAAAAGATAAAAGAGAATAAGTGTACAGAATATGATGTTTTCAGTGCAACAACGCTCAACAAGGCATCCCAAATGACATGACAGGCAACATGCTGCCTTCCCCGCCCACCTCCAAACACTACTCCAGTATGGGACACGCTGCACTAGCTCGCAAAATGGCGGGAAAAAACCAACAGCGGGTCTGGCGATTGAGAGCACTTTGGTTTTCCTGAAAGTTATGAAGGTGATGGCAAGAGAGTGGTGGATAAAAGAAAAAACAATGACATCTGCTATGACAGTAAGCTATTTAAGCGGTAATATTTAAACATGTCAACTCATTTGCACTGACATCACGGAATCAATAACTGGAATTAGACGAAAACTAGACACGCGCACTACATGCAACTATCCCCGCAGCATTCAGACAGGCAATTTCTACAGATTCGAACAGGGCAAAACAAATCACCGAGGCGATCAGTACATTTATAGCTGTGGATATGAGACATTAATCGATAGTCGACATTTCGGGTTTTAAGAAAATGTTAAATGTAATAGAGCCCCGTTACATTATTCCTTCATAAGCCCATTTCAGTCAGGTAATAATTCCTACTTTCAGATCCACTGAAATGGCAGGTGACAGTCAAATCAAGCAGATCTGTGCTGTCTGAAGAAAAGGTGGACACTTTCTGAAAATAAAAAATTACTCAAATTGATTGAAACTGAGTTCCATATAAAAACTAAATTATTCTTTTCTTTTTATTTGTTTAACTACTAAAATATTACATTCATTTTTATAAGCAGCTTTTTGGTTTTGAGTATAAAGCAGGATTTGTTTTATTTGCTGCTCACTGTTCACAGTAAAAAAAAAAAAAAAAAAGAAGAGAGATCATGCTTTTATGAGGTTAGTTTTAATACATTAAAAAGATTTCAATCAGAGAAATCCTCTGGCTTTTTCCTTTTTTTGCTGTATCGAAAACATACCGTGACTCCACTGTGACATATAAAACCAAACCTTGATTTTTGTGAACCGTTACACCCTTAATATATATATATATATATATATATAT
>CAIGQZ010000276.1:4522281-4553280 GCA_903798205.1 Danio tinwini
ATGCAGCTGATGTGCAGTGTGTACTTTGCATCTTTAATAAACTATGACAGTTCCCGTTCATTGAAAAGTAGATGTCCGCTCGCAGCCCCGTAAAAGTGATGTCGGATCTTCTTTTTGGCGCTCAGACACACATTGCACTCACACTACAAGCGTACTGCGCCAAAGCCCAACCGAACCGCGCTCTGGCACACATCTTCCAACCGGACGAGGGCCGGCCAACTGAACTGCGCCAAAGCCCAATTCAGAGGCCTCACACTTGTCAAATTAACCGGGAAATGCACCTGGGCATGGTTCGGATAGCATCGTGTGGTGTGAGTGCACCCTTAAATAAATTTTGACAAATTTTTAGAGCCCAGCAAGTTGTGTTTTACGTCTGGAATTCAGTGTTTCTTGATTTTGAATAATAATGGTTTTATTACATTTTAATAATGAACAAGAAACATATAATGATTTAAAGAAAATAAACCTAAAGATTTATCTATGTATTAGCATTTTGACAATAATATAAGGTTGAATGTATTTACTTACAAATAGGCATGAGCTGACAGAAGATTCTGACGGTATGATAACCTTGAATAAAATATCACGATTTCACGGTACCACGGTATTGTGATTATTACTGTGATTGCCAAAATAAGTTTGTTTTTTAAATGTCTGGGTAAAAAACAGCAGCTTTTCCCAGAGGGCGTTGTCTACATTTTTGTGAATATAAAATATTGCTTACGTAAAGATCACCTAGCAAACCACTGACCTAAATCCTTCCCTAAATCAAACCAAAACATAAACACCAACACACCTAGCCAACAGCAAAACTAGCCCCAATGAAACCCACCCGTGTTGTCTCCCAAAAAAACTACCCGTAAACACACCACACAGAAGTAAGCCAACTGAAACAAGATGGTCTTTCCACACCCCTACTTGTATTTGGCTTAAAGTGTGATTTAACTATGTTAATTAGGCAAGATTTAACTATGTTAATTAGGCAAGTTAAGCTAATTAGGCAAGCCATTGGACAACAGTATTTTGTTCTGTAGCCAATCTAAGACAATTTCATAAGGTGGCTATTGATATTGACCTTAATATATATATAAACAAAATAAACAAAGCAAGTCATACCATTTTCACAATAATTGTCACTCACATACTTCTGCTTATATTTCTATCTATCTTAATAATCTAAGTCCATATCGGTTGCTAATATTTTGAGAAATATAGTGATATTATAGGCGCTTTGTTGTCTTCCTTCTTGATTTGAATAGTGTACTTGCTATGTCGCTTTACTACGTCACACTTGCAGTCTAATTCGTTGCAAATTGAGCTACCGAACAGTTAAGGTTGACCATATAGAGATAAATAAGTGACGCAAACATTTATAATATATCACAGACATCGTTAAGTTGTTTGGTGGTAATTATTTGGTGTTGTGCAAAGAACTAAATCTAAACAATCCTTTATTCGTTGATAATATGTCCCTGCAAATGTCATTAGTTTAAAAAGAAACCAAAGTTTTTGTTGTCATGCTGCCCTGTAGTGTTTATTTTATCTAGAAACTGCAGTCAAAAGTGTGTTTTTGCAGTATCACAAAACAAATGTATACTGAAGCACGTATTTCCAGTGAGTCTGTGTTGCTTTAAAGAAAATTCCTTTGTTGTGGACATGCCGAACTTTAGATTGAGGGTCACCATTTCTCTCTACTTTCCCTTTATGTGTGTCTTTGAATCTCTCACTTTAAGCAAGAGCCGACAGAACTGAAGTGTGTCTTAAGGACCAAGGCTTTTGTTAAATGTGTCCTCTTTGAAATTCTCTGAAGAGCTTTTGTTCAGTCATTTCAGTAGGAAGACATATGAGACCATCATCAACACAGGAGTGTAGTGTCCTCAAACTGAGCTCTTACCCTTCAGTGAGGAAAAACACTGAAGTCAGACTCAACACTTTTTAGGTGGAGATCCACCTATTTTACAGTTTTCATTATAGCTTACATTCATTACATTTACACACACACACACACGCACACACGCACACACGCACACACACACACACACACACACACACACACACACACACACGCACACACATATATATATATATACATACATGAGAATGTTGAGTTATATTGGTTTCACTGGTGAAAATAAATCATTGAAATGAGTATATATTTGTTGTATTTTTAAATATATTCGTTTTTTGTTAAGTTGCCTAATAATTATGCACAGTAATAGTCACCTGCACACACAGATATCCTCCTAAAATAGCTAAAATTAAAAACTACTTCCAAAAATATTCACCTTTGATATTAATGAGTTTTTTTGGGTTCATTGAGAACATGGTTGTTGTTCAATAATAAAATTAATCCTCAAAAATACAACTTGCCTAATAGTTCTGCACTCCCTGTACAGTATAATTGTATACAAATCTGCAAAAAAATAAATAAATATGATTATTATAGAAAAATAATCATTCAGAAACTTGCTTTAAATAAAATAGCGTGTTACCCTCTTCTTAGAAGAAGAACTGACTATGGGTTTGCAGTGTTAAGCAAAGCTAGCAGGCATATTGTATGTCTCATTTAAAAAGATGGTGTCACATCGGTTTATGGTTTCAAATACTACAAAGATTATCATAAATACTCGCAGATACTGCAAAAATTCTGCCAAAATATTTCTGATACTTGTATTGGTATCGAAACAGCCCTACATACAACTGTTTTCTCATGGGAACTGCCTCAGCCGCACTCCCAGACTGTTTGGTTGACTGCATTCATGTGAGCAATAAGCTCATTTAGTGCTGTTATAGAAAATAATTACTAGTCTTTTATATTATTCTTTTATGTTGAAAGTGAGAGGTTAAATCTCATGTAAAACCCTTTACGTTGAACTTTTCATGAATATCCTTTTTTCCTTCTCTTTATAGCTCCGTAAAGTGGAAAGAGACAAGAAAACCATGGATCAAGAGATAGTGGAGCTCACCAATAAACTTGTGGACGCCAAAAATACTATCGACAAGCTGGAGGAGCTGAATGTACGTGCTGTATCAGAGCTTTCTGTGTGTTTGTGTCTGAGCCGCAGTGTTACTGGGATTGATAACTACTGAAGCTGAAAATTGAAAGTTGCACGGGGGTGGAGGGTGGGGATCTGTGTGGAGATTTGACACCAGTCGACTGTCATATTCCTGAAATGACGTTTGCCTGGGGAACACGATCAAGTCTACTCATTCATTTCTTTCTCATTTTAAGATTCAAGCTAAAGTTGACTGTGCACAAATAACAAAAACTCAACCACCCTCTAGACCAGGGGTCTCAAACTACCAGCCCCCCCAGGTCATTTACAGCCCCCCCCTCTCCTCCTCCCTCTGGCCCACAACTGATGTCAAAAACATAATAAGATTTGGCCCACCAAAACATGTAATTTTCAATCACTATCATTGTAGTCACATACTGTATAGCCACTTGTCAAATTAGTCACACGTCAAATTCACTTCACTATAGATGCAGATTCACATCATGGGTGGGGCTTTCTGTCTAGTCGGTGACTTTAGCTTCATTGCTAAATGCCTACAGTGGATTTTATTGAGAGAGTAGCTGTGCTTTGTGCTTTAGGAAGGCTGAAAAAAAGCGTATATTTGTTTGCCGCTGTGTCTAAGTCCATTAAATTCTTACAGAGGTGCACCCAGCTCTGAGTTCATCAACTCCTCCAGAAACTGTTCCTGGATGATGGAGGCTTTTAGCAATGCTTCAGACTGAGCCAAGCCCAGTTTGATGAGCTGTTGTCCATTGTTGGCAGCAGGATTTCCCCTCAGGACACCAACTGTAGGTGCTACGTCATTATCACACCCCTACAAGAGCAAGCTCCTGATTGGATAATGTGGCGCGATTGTCCGCTAAAGTTCACATTTTGCCACTCAAGCGTCATTCGCCCCGCCTTATTTACGTGAATTGTGAATGGCCCCCCTCATACTGAAGTGGCCGCCCCCACCAATTTGAGTTTGAGACCCCTGCTCTTGACAAAGCCTTTTTAAATTAAATTGTTAAAAATATAGTAAGATTCGGCCCACCAAAACATATAATTTTGTATCACTATCATTGTAGTGCAGTCGCATATAGCCACTTGTGGTTTTGACCCGCCACCTACTCGACTTTTAAAGTACTGCGCTATATATAGGGTTTAGTTTTACTTTCAGTTTCTCTCAGTGTATGGTCGAGAGTAATGCACATGCAGATTATTTCTGTAGCTGATTCAAACGTTAAAATATACAACTGTAAGTGCTCTATTTTTACTAAAGCTCTATTTTTGTAAATAATCAAGAGTCTTCATTATTATCATTTTTATGCTGTGTTCACACTAGATGCGGCATGCATGAACAAATTGCGATGTTCATGCATAAATAGACGGGTGAACATGTTGAGTTTACTCGCTTCATTCACGCGTCAAATTAGCTTCTTTCACATGTCAAATTTACTACAATAATACAATAAATGTATATTTGCGTCATTTATGTGGCTTCTGTCTGCTCAGTGACTTTAGCTTCATTTCTAAATGGTTAACACGTTTTTTTTATTGAGAGAGTAGCTGTGCTTTTTATTATATAGGAAAGCTAAAACACAGCGTAGATTCGTTTGGCGTCGTGTCTGAGTCCATTAGATCCTTTCAGAGGTGCTCCCAGCTCTGAGTTCATCAACTCCTCCAGAAACTCTACCTGGATATTGGAAGCTTTCAGCGGTGCTTCAGACTGAGCCGAGCCCAGTTTGATGAGCTGTTGTCCGGTGTCAACAGGAGAATTTCCCCTCAGGACACCAACTGCAGGGGCTACGTCATAATCACGCCACTACCAGAGTAAGCTCTTGATTGGTTAACGTGGCACAATTGTTTGCTAAAGTTCAGATTTTCCTCCTCGAACGATTTGCGTCATTTGCGCTGCCTCATTCGTGCGAATCGCAAATGGTCTCCCTCGCACTGAAATGGCCCACCGCCAATTTGAGTTTCAGACCCCTGCTCTAGACAAAGCCTTCTTAAATCGTCAAAGATATAATATCGTATGTTTTTGAATAACTATCATTGTAGTGCAGTCGCATATAGCCACTTGTGGTTTTGACCCGTCACCTACTGGATATTTAAAGTACTGCATTATAAATGCTGTTAAGTTTTATTTCTGTGGCTGATTTAAACGTTGAAATATTCGTCTGTAAGTGCTCTATTTTGTTTGTAAGTTATCTATTTTTGTAAATATTAAAGGGTCTATTGATTATTATCAGTGTTATACCACTTATATTTTGTTGTACAAACACTTCTTCGTGGATTAAACGTTATGCTGGTAGTGTAACAATTATAATAATTTTGCTAATATTCGATTCGAATAGTCTCATTTAATAGATTTTCCTCATGTGCATATTATGATTTGTATATAACCTATATGCACATTAGTACAATTTTACTGCTGTTTGATTTGAAAGTGTTTTTCTTGTACAAAAAAAGAAAGATATTGAAGAGAACAGTTTCCATTAAAGTTAGTAAAGTTACCTAAACTTCCGCTATATGTTCAACTTTTGATTAAGCAACAGTAGGTTGGGACAGAATACTAATAATATAATGTGCTAATCAAAATGCTAATTTAAACTACCTCTTTAATATAAACAACAAGAAAAAACACTTTTTTTCTTGTGCTTGAATGTTAAAACGGCCCTCCCATGATTTGTCAGTCACTGAAATGGCCCCCCGCCAATACGAGTTTGAGACCCTTGCTCTAGACGAAGCCCCATTTAAATCAGATTACTTTTAAATGCTATCTATGGCACTGAAAAGCCTTCGATTATAATAAGAGATTTCATAAACACTCCTGGCAGTCGAGTCGTTTACAGAGGACTGTAAATTAGCAGACAGATTGCCATTCCCGACAGTGGGTTTTTAGGATCATAACTCAGTGAGGAAAAACAAAGCACCCGAATGCAGGTAATTCTGAGATGCCTTTATTACACTGCATGTATAAAGTGGTGCCACGGGGAACTAATTATAGCTCTGGAGAAAGTGATGGCCGTCTGTTGGTGGTGTTTAAACACTGCGCTTCATCTCCTTAGACAAATCAAGCGCACATCAATCATACCTCTTTCCTCAGAGGTTCAGAGCGCAGGGACTTTTTTTTATCTTTATGGGCTTTTTTAGTTATAAATCCTGAATACTGCAGCAGCCCTGGGTGACATTTTCCTTGTTTTACTGAGTCAAGCATCAGTCAAAGGTATGCACAGAGTGTGTGTGGTTTGTTATCATTAGCTTTGTTTTCATCCAAAGATGCAAAAACAGGAAACAGTGGTCCCCAACCCCCTGGCGGTTGTGCATATGTAATTTTTTTTTATGTACATTTTCAAAATGTATGCACATATTGTGGTTTACATCAAGCATTTTTTATGCAATATTTCAAAAGACACATAAAAGATAAAGATAAACTATATGTTGTAGTGGTCATGTGTTAATTAATCCTATTGAAACAAAAGTAAGCAGTTTAATTTTGTTTATCCTACAAACGCTATAAGGATTTCCCACAGACTGGTATTTTCGGGGTTTCTTTAGGGCATATTTGGTTGTTATGTGTGACTCGTGACAGAGCGAGAGAGAGAGATAGAGTGCCCTCTGGCTTTCTGGAGGAGATTTACTACTGATCACATTACCAAACGTTCCTCACATAATGTGCAAGACAATCGCAGCTTTTGCTGTATCGCAAATACGATTTTATGTTGATTTATTATTCAGCCCTTATATAGCTATATAGTAATATTCAAGTCTTGTCGTCAATCCCAGTTGTAAGAGCAACAAATAATAACTAGACCTCTAGTATCTTTTGGAAAAGTGGCAGAAGGCATATTTTTCCCTTGAATCATCTGTTGAACTGCATCCCAATCATCACAAGCACTGCAGAAGACCTACTGGAACCCACATGGATCCAAGATTCTCACAGAAATCAGTCAAGTTTGGTAAAGGAAAAACCGTGGTTTGGGGTTACATTCAGTTTGGGGGCATGCAAGAGATCTGCAGAGTGGATGGCAACATCAACAGCCTGAGGTATCAAGACATTTTTTTCCTCATACTTCATACTTCAGCCTCCACATCAAAGCTCCTGAAAGCAAAGTAGGTCAAGGTGCTCCAGGATTGGCCATCCCAGTCACCAGACATGAACATTATTGAGCATGTCTGGGGTAAGATGGAGGCATTAAAGATGAATCGAAAGAATCTTGATGAACTCTGAGAGTCCTGCAAGAACGCTTTCTTTGCCATTTCAGATGACTTTATTAATAAGTGATTTGAGTCATTCAGAGATGTATGGATGCAGTCCTCCAAGCTCATGATGGAGTCAGACACAATATTCATTATTTCTCCACTGCAGCATGACTTTATATTCAATACTGGACATTATTTCTGTTAAGTGACAAGACTTTTGTCTAAGTAAAGTCAGACCTTACTGTCCTAATTAAATCATTAAAAAATCAAGACATGATCATATTTTATTTTGGTAAAATAAGAGGCCTTTGCCACTTCTGATATCAAATGATCAACTAGAAGTCAAGTTATTTGTTTTTCCTAAAACTTGGATAGGCGACAAGATGTTTGTCAGGTAGTGTACAGGCACCATTATTAAATTTGAGTTCTTTTCAATTATTTCCCAAGTTCTGTTTAACAGAGAAAAATATATATTTTTCTATTATTTTATTAGTTATTTATTTTGTCTTTGCCATGATGACTTAATATTTTACTAGATAGCATTATATTGAATCAATGCTCATCACAAACAACTTTCCCACAAGCAGAGAAACATACTAATATATAAAAGAAAATGTGCTCAGTGTCTTTTACAACTACTAAACACCATCACGGTAACACACATGACACTAAAGTAATGCAATAAACATTATATAATAACACTACGTGTAACATGAAACTTTAATGTTCACAACTCATGAGAAAAAGAACAAATGTAGTGTCACTAAATAAACATAAAAAATGCAAGCACATGCGACAAGTTTCCCATTTCACTGCGTTCGAAAGTTCTAGCTTGATGAATTCTTACCTGCGAAATCGCATCACGTGATTGCCTTAGACCAATTGAAGATCATTTAAATTAGGAAATTTAAAATATGAAGAAGAGGAATTACTAACCTACATCACACATGATGTCACGCGGGTTCCCAGTTGCAAAAAGAGACCGGTTGCAATAGCAAACATGTCGTGTTGTGCGGTAGGATGCCAAATTCTGCTTTTAATGCCAACCGCAGACGTCTTTGGATAAAAGGGAGCTGAATGGAGTGAGGTCCTAATTATAAATGCTGGACTCTGCAGTTCTCATGTTATATCAGGCAAGTTCCTGCTATGCTGAATCATACACATTACTCATTTTTGATTGCAGCAATGATTTCAGCAAAAACAGTTAAACATGGTGAATTAAACTGCGCACACTGAATGCTGAGAATGAAATGTAAAAGTGTAAGTTCACATATTTTGCCGTACAGGTGCAGTTCACTGTCAGAATGCAGTTGTTTTTCTTGTTGATGATCATCCAGGCCTTGTACAGCTCTGTCTTCTTTCCTTGTTTTTGGTTGTTGTTGGCATCCAAAGACGTGTAGGCCTTTAACTCCTCTCTTGTAAAATCACTTGGAGTTTCAGTGAGATAGTTGTATATTTGGGGCTGGATGCTTGGCCATTTTGTCTTATCCAATATCCATTGGGAGGGTGCTATCGCAAATGGATTTGTCAGACGAACGCCGCTCACTTTAACGTTAATTTTGCCGAATCACTGTGCTTATCACTGGGTGACAAGCTGTTATAATATGCTGAAAGCATTATGTAAATAATATATTTATATAATATGTAATCAATATAACTTATTTCTAAGACAACAACAAACTCTGTACCGCATCGGATGTCATTCCCTCACTGTAAATGCTAGCACTCCCGTTTTTTTCTGCAACCTCGCTACGCGCGCATCCTGAATGTTAACAAACATGGTAATTCGTCTATTGCTCACTTTTATTAATGTCTATTTGTATTGTTTAATACCACCCCTTTTTGCATCGCCATACGACAGAATTTTGCAAGCACAAGCTCTAGTGTGACCGCAGCTTAAGTCGCTTTGGACAAAAGCATCTGCTAAATGATTTATGTAAATGTAAATTCAATGACTTTTCCAAAATCTTGTGGGTTTTTCTGTTTTTCCAAAACTTTTACAGGCCTGGAAAATACCATGTCAAAATTCCATGACTTTTCCAGGTTTTCTATGACCGTATGAACTCTGATTATGGAAACTTACTGTTAACCAGGTTACAGATTTTTACTTCAGCAATTTACAGTTTATTGTTGAAATCACTGACACTTTTATTTACAGTGCAGGCTAGGCACCAGGGCTTAATTTGTGCCGAAACACGCCGGATCCGGATCCGACACCTCTGAAATCTGATACGGCACCTCATTTTACAGATCGCCCTCCTCCCCCGACCGATGTTCACTTTCACTTTTTTCTGAGACTCCTCTTCACTTTCGTCCGCGACAGCTCCACCCGGCTCTCCACTTTCGTGCGCGACACCTCGCCATCCTCGGGTAACATACCGGATCCGTTACCGCGTTCTGTTCCGGGACCTCGCAAATCACAAATTAAGCACTAGTAGGCACAATATAAACTCACTTATAACAGTAGTTTCAACCTATAAGGCTTTAACTTAACACTTTTGTGATGATCTGTGCATTCAGCCTGGTGTGTCTAAACCTTTGTGTATACTTGCTGTTTCTCAGTTTAATGAAAATGTGATTAGGGAAAGTTGAAGTTGTGGACTGTTTGGTTTGATGTGTTGTCATACCTGTTTCCCTGACTCTTGTTCTTTACTCTCCTTTTGCAGGAACGCTATCGGCAGGATTGCAATCTGGCCGTGCAGCTGTTGAAGTGCAATAAATCGCATTTCAGAAACCACAAGTTTGCCGATGTGAGTAACAGGATCTGTTCCTCATAGGTTGCTAGTTTTAAGGCACACCCCCTCCCACATTTAAAAGTATAGTTCACCTAAAATCTAAATTCTGTCATTTTTATTCATCTCATGTTGTTTCAAATACTTCTGAGCTGAAAAGGTCATTGAATTTAGCTTATTTTACATTTTTATTTGTACTTTTTCTTTCTACTTTCTACTAGAAAAATCACTTCAGTTTTATTCAAAAGCACAAAGTGAGCCTAAATATGAGTTTTCCTTCATGTTTTTGCTGATATTTATTAATGAGTCATCTCATTTTAGTATCTGCATCAAATTACATTTTATTTATTTTTTAACACTTAGAAATCATATTAAGTGTTTTAAGCTTGTTTGTTTTCTGCATAGCAATGCCACAATTGAATTATTGCAGACATTACCTTTATGCGTCAATACAAAATACCAAAAAAAGCTAAATAAAAATTAAAAATGAATATAATACCAAAGAAAAGCCAACCCTTCATAATATATTCCACATAAACCATTCCAAAATATACAGTTACATCAATAAACAAACTTAAACATACTTCTACATCAAGCCATTCGTTCAAATACAAATAAAGTGTCTATTCTAATATTTCCACATAAAATTTAGTGCAAATATAATAATAATATCCCAGCATAATTTACCTTAACACACACATACAGTTGAAGTCAGATTTATTAGCCTGTTTATTTTTACCCTAATTTCTGTTTAATGGAGAGAAGATTGTTTCAACACATTTCTAATCATAATAGTTTTAATAACTCATCTCTAATAACTGATTTATTTTATCTTTGTCAAGTGACATTTAAAGGCTTAACCAGGTTAATTAAGTTTACTAGGCAGGTTAGGGTATTAGGCAAGTTATTGTATAATGATGGTTTGTTCTGTAGACCAGTGGTTCTCAAAGTGGGGGTCGCGGGACAATGAAGGGTTGGTCGCCTGGTGATTTCCAAAAATCTATAAATTTTTTATTAAACCAAAAGAATTACCATATTTTATCCATAACCTACAGAAGAGAAAAAATTGTTGTTTATAGTTACTATATACTATATAGTTACTATAGTAGCTTATACAGTAGTTACTAGTGTGACCCCTGGAGTAATTACATCATATTAAAGACACAACAATAGCGTCATATGCAGCAGATTGATTTTATAACACCAGAGTAAACTTTCTGGCGCATTTACAGCACTGACATACATTAAAAATAATTTAACAAAGAATCGACTTGGGTCTATTGGTGTGTGTGCGCCATTGCATGCAAGGTTTCTGTATTCATAACCACCTCAGAGGATATTGGGGGCCGCGAGTCACTGGCACTGTTATTTTGGGGGTCGCGGGCTGAAAATTTTGGGAACCCCTGCTGTAGACTATCGGGAAAAAATTTAGCTTAAAAGGGCTAATAATTTTGACCTTAAAATGGCTGTTAAAATTTTTTTAACTGTGTTTGTTCTATCCAAAATAAAACAAATAAGACTTTCTCCAGAAAAAAAAAAATATTATCAGATATACTATATAAATTTCCTAAAAATTAAAAATAATAATAATTCAAAGGGGGGCTAGTAATTCTGACTTCAACTGTGTGTGTGTGTGTGTATAATATAATAAACATAATATAAATATATATATAATAAACACAATATATTAAGAAAATGCATTTATAATAAGTTTTATTATATTTCTAATAAAGTTTGGTAAAGAGATTGAAGAATATTGTAAATAAGTAAAGTTTGAAAATAAAAATTAATAGGTGTTTTTTGGGCTGCACTGTGATGATGAAATGCTTTTAATATGTCATCAAATGATGATACAAATGAAGCAATGATTTTTTTTTTGAGTAAAAAAATATAAACAGGACTAATTGTAATTTCTCCGTTTACAAACATTTGATGCTTGAGAACTGGCGCTGCAGCGACATTATTGATAATGTCTACTACATAATTACATTGACGCACGTGAAATGTTTCAGCGCGTTACATTTTTTGATGCATGTACTAACTGTATGTCCCATGTTGTGTTACGAAATCAACAGATTAGTCGACTAATTGGAGGGGGAAATAATCAACATCAATTAATCAACACGAATAATGGTTAGGGTTAGGGTTACACATTACATTCGGTAACACTTTAGTTTAGGTCACAATTCATGGTATTAAGCATCCACTTAAGAACACTACTAGCTTAATAAACTATTAATTAGCTGTTTATTAATAGTTATTAAGGTAGTAGTTGTGTTTAGGCTTTGGGTAGGATTAGGTATGTAAAATATCACACTTTGTAAGTGCTAATAAACAATTTATATCTTATTAATAGGCAGGTAATACGCCAGTAGTTGATAGTGATGGGTCTTTCTTGAACGATTTTATGTGACTGGAGAACAATAAGTCCTCTCAGGGAGTGATTAATTCGCGCATGCACACATTCAGTTCCTTTATTGAGTCTTCTGTCAGATTTGAGTCGTTCGTTCATCACATGAAAGACAGAAGCCAATCATATGCAGTCCGATCTGTTCATCTCTCGAGTTCGACTCGAAAACACAACGACTTTAAAAAAAATATCCTGGGTCCTTCCGGCTTAGACTGTGCATTGGTTAAACTTGCATGAAATGGTGATGTCACCGGAACGAATGACTCAAATTTGAACACACTAGAAGAGGTGAACTGTGCTAATCATAGCAGGGTTCATATGTTCATGGAAAACCTTGAAAAGTCATGGAATTTTGTCATGGCATTTTCCAGGTCTGGAAAAATTTAGGAAAAACAAAGAAAACCCACACAGTTTTGGAAAAGTCATGAAAAAACGGTAGCACAATCGCCTCACAAGAAGGTCACTGGTTCGAGCCTCGGCTGAGTCAATTGTCATTTCTGTGAGGTGTTTGTTCTCCACGTATTTGCGTGGGTTTCCACCACAGTCCAAAGACATGCGCTATAGGTGAATTGGGTAAGCTAAAATTGTTCGCACTGTATGTGTGTGAATAAGTGTGTATGGGTGTTTCCCAGTGATGGGTTGCAGCTGGAAGGGCATCCGCTGTGTGAAACAAATGCTGGATAAGTTGGCGGTTCATTCCGCTGTGGTGACCTCTGATTAATAAAGGGACTAAGCCGAAAATGAATGAATAAATGAATGAATAAAAATAAATTGAAACTAAATAGATAGTTGTGTGTTTTACGATATGCTGTAATACATTTTAACATGTATTGTTTTTTACCACACATATGTAGACATTTCATGAAACTTTAGGTCATGAAAATTTACTTGAAAGTCTTGGAAAAATCATGGAAAAGTCATGGCATTTTAGTAAAATGTGTATAAACCCTGTTGTAGACAAAACACCCAGGTACAAAATGAGTGATTATGTTCTCTTATTTATAGCATCTTAGGGTGCTTTCACACCTAGACTTTTGTTCCGGAACCTGGCGCGTTTGCCCAATTAGCGCGGTTTGTTTGGCATATATGAACAGGGCAATCGTGCTCAGATCCGTGCCAAAGCAATTACTCCGAGACCAACCGAATGAGGTGGTCTCGGCTCGATAGAAACAAACTCTGGAGCGAATCGATTGTAGTCAGAAAGTGATACGATCCGAGCCCGGCTATATCACAGTGTTTTATGGATATGTAATAGGCATACGGCTATATGAAGGGAGAATTATGAGTATATGAGAATTATGATGCCCGCAAACTAGTGATAATCTCCTGGAAATCGTGCGTCTCCCTCCTGGTCTTCAAATACGTTGCGCACCCTTCTTATCACCCCTCCCAACCACATCCCTCCTTACTCTTTAGATATGTTGCACGCATCCTGTCAAACACCACCAAACCACCCCCAACAGCTGAGCGGGACTCTGCAAAATAAACCGTGAAACTTTGACCAATGTGAGGAGAGTTTACGCACACGTGACTTGTTTTAACTATTTTGGTCCGTTTAGACACTTTGCCGTGTGAAAGAGCAACAATTTAACAATTTTAATCCCCGTTTCGGAACTAATGAATCGATTCACCCTTAGTTCTGATTCGTTTGTGGTGTGATCAACCTTTGGGCTAATTGTAGATGAGTTTGTAATAGGGCTGGACCAATAAACAATATTATATCGAATTGCAATAAAATTCATGTCAATAATGATGAAAAGCTCTGAACATTTCAATTTGAGCCAATCTAAGAACCAATCACACAGCAGCAATATGGGACAACAACTAATTAGCATGCAGCATGCACGTCAAAGTCAAAAAACCATGTCCTTCCGCACTTTGCTAAGCAAACTCACCAAGATGACAAAAAAAGGAAACAATTAGTGCATAAGCAGTGACGAAAGTGAAACTAACCTTGAGTTATTATTTAAATAAATTATTACATTTTTTTTATTTTTTAATGAAATAAAATTAATTATTAACAAAAAAGGCAGCACAAATTCTGTTATATGGAAGTCTGGCAACACAACCAACCTGTTCAATCAATCACCTAAAAAAGTATCACCCAAAAAAACCCTGAAAGTTTTACAATTTGTGTGGATTTGCTGGAAGTTGTTCTGTATATTTTATTCGTTTATGTTTTGCACATTTAATTTACTTCGTAATGTCAGAGCTTAAACAGATTAGTCTTTTTTTTCTGGGTTTTCACCTTTAATGGATAGGACAGTAGAGATTGTTGACTGGAAAGCATGGGGAGCAGAGAGAGGAGAAGGATCAGCACAGGACCACGAGGCGGGTATCGAACTCGGGTTGCCGTGAGCACCGGAGTACATGTCGACGCACTAACCACTACACCACTGGTGCCGACACAGATTTGACTTTTTAAATGTATTTTACTATTTGTTTTAATTTTAGGCCCAATGTGTAATCTGTTTTTGTAAATTAGTAATACTTTAAATTCTAATTCATTCAACCCTCTAATTGCCTCAGCCATTGTTGGGATAATAACTTTTAGCTGAAAGCATTATATTGAAATTTATCGTTATTGTTCAATATGGAAACAAATGATGGAGTTTGCATTTTGGCCATATCGCCCAGCCCTAGTTTGGAAGCACTCATCATTAAAATAACATTTTAATAATATTTTGAACTGAACGAATTTAACAAAATGATTTGTTGATCTCTATGAACAAGACTTAAAGTTCAGAGTCAGTAAAATGATCTGAACTCCCCATCACCAGTAAGTTAATACAGCATAAATTGTGACCTACTCTACAGTGCTACCAACTATACTTTATTCTGCTCTGAGGTCGACAGTGTAATACGCCATCTACGTCTACTATGAAAAATAGTAGCTCAGACATTTTAAACAGTGTGTATTTTTTGTTTTTGATTAAGATGGATTTGAAACAACATGAATAAACGCTGGCAGAAGTATGTGTGTGATTGTGCAGTGGGCGCAGCAGAGGACCTGTCTGAATGTGTTTTGCCCTCCGCAGTGACACTCGTGGACGGGGATGAGACACAGTTATTTGTTATGGACACAGACCTCGGATTTTACGGACTGGGATCAGAGAGGAATAGTCAGAGAGAGAGAGAGATGAAGAGAAAGAGACCAAGAGAATTGAGTGAGTGTGTTAGCTTGGACAGTCTGTGTGTGTGTTACAAGACACACTGGTCTTTCAGTCTCACTGGCTGAGAAAAGGCAGAGTATTGACAAGGTGCCAAATTGCAGACACATCCGTCTGTTTGGCCTTTGTGTCTGTCTGCGGGGGGTGGGGTTCCAGTTGACGGACAGCACTGTGTGTACGCCAGCAGAGAGGTATGATACGACAGCTCGGCCTCATGGGCATACGGGTATTGAACACATTGGGACATTATCACCTGTGGCCTGCTCTCCACATTAAACGCATTTATCACTCTGTCGGCACTCGATTGTTTGTTTCGCTAATAACATTAAGTCAGGGCCAAAGCGAGGACAATGCGCTTAGCACGTTTGCTATTTGAATCGCTCAAAGCTGTTTAAAATGCAGGAGCACCAGGCACTTATTTACTTCATTTGTTTATTTATTGTTTTAAAGTACAAATGAAATCAAAACGAACTATATTGATTTTGTTAGCTCACAGTTTTGTGGTGAACAACTCAGCTGTGCATGTCATTAAGAAAAAAACTATTGTGTGTCGTTGTAATCTTTAATTGAAATCTGAAATTGCACGTCCTGTTAGTTTTCGGTTAAATTCTCCGATTAGCTCAGTCTGAGGTATTGGGCGTGGCAAACATACTTAACCACGCCCCTCCAGCCGTCAGTTGTGACAACAAACAGAAATGGTGAGGAGGAGGAGAAGACTGTTAGGTTGTAACAACTCTCCCCAAACCGTTTTCTCATTCTTTCTGAATGAAATGCGTTCTTAACTGCATCCAATCAGCTCGCAGTAAAAAAAAAAAAACAAGCCACGCCCACTTTTCCTCATTTAATAATCCATTTCAATAGGAACTGCATCACAATATGAAAATAAAAAACAGTCACATCTTTCAGTTCATGTGGAATTTCAAATTTATATTTTAGTAAGGACTTCTTTTTTTCACAGCTGAACAACATAAAACTGACAATTCTCACCTCAGGTACACCTCATGTGCTTTATTCAGTGTTAAATGCTAATAATGTGAGTGGTGGCATTTTACATGACATTTATTGTCATACTACTGAAAGCAGCAGCAGATAGTTCACCTCAGATCTGAAATATAAAATAAACCGCTTGAAATTGAACTTTAGAACTGTGAAATAATGCAAGACAACACATATCAGTGATTCATCATCTACATTTAATAATGGTAAAGAAGTTTAATATGTATTAATTAAATTATAAACCTTGCCATTTGTTGTGCAGTGAGTGCACTATTCTGTGCTTCTGAATGGCTGTATTTAAATTTCTGTCGTGTTTCATCTGGTGCAAACAGTCAAATTGCTCATCACTGCAAGTCTCGTCATGTAGCGTGTTGTTAGGACACGGGGTTACAATGTAACCAGCTCACCTAATGTTTATGTTCGTAATGTTTATATTATTTGCTAATTAATAACCACATCATGTGGAACTCTGAATCTGTGTCTCATTTCGGAGTCTGCTACTGTCAGAGGTCGCATTTTGGTCACGGACGCATGCTTTGAAAGTCTTTCGAATAAATTAATTAAATATGCTGTTTTTCCACCAAGGCAACCCGGGTTGCTGAAATATAATTGGCTAAACTGGCATTGGGCTGGTTTAATGACCAAAACAAAGACAGCTCTTCCAGCATGTATCTCGCATTTTCAAAGCAGAATATCTGACTTCAGTTTTGTTTTTCAGATATACAAGAATGTACTTAGCATGTTTCCTAAATATCTGCAAGCATATTATGCTATTTTTATGCTTTAGAAGAGTCAATTATGCAGCACCTTTAAAAATAATAAAAAGCTAAATAATCTGCCAATGGGTAAGTAAAATAATTTTGTTTTTTGGTTTGAAATAAGATTATTTTACTTACCCCATTGACAGATTATTTAGCTTTTTGCTCACCCTAAAAATCACTTAATTTAGACTTGTCTTTAAACAAAACAATATTTTTTTACTTGTCATAATTTTGTCAAAATTTTTAGATTTGGACTAGAAGCAAGACAATCCAAAAGAAAAAAAGAAAAGCTTTTTTTTTGCAACAAGCAGCTTTCACTTTAATACTTTTTATTTTAATTCAATGTAATACATGCTTTTTCTAATTACTTATTAAAAAGAGAATTCTTCATCTTCTTTTTAGTATTGAATGTTTATATTTGAACTTTTTTTTTATAATTCTTTTTTTTTTGTTATATTTCACAACTGTTTTGACCACTTCAATATAAATATGAATGGAAAATTGTTGTGTTCATTTATTTGGATTGTTACTGATTTGATTTTATTTGATTTGAAATGATTTGATTAGATTTAAAAAATATGCATAAATATCTTCAAAAAAAAAACCATTTTAACATGGTTGAAAATGGAGCGGGATGAAGCACAAGCGTATTATTTTCCCACCCCATTACCACACACATCATTCGTCTATTACTTAAACTTATTTCTTCTTTTACTTCTCTTCTTTTTACATAAGACATATTTTATCTTTTGGCATCATTGACATATTATATGTTTGATTCCATTTGTAAGCCATTACCTAAAATTTCATCATACCTTTCTCATTTTATGCTTTTACAATCACCGTCATCATTATATTCCTTTAATAATAAACATTTATACAACTTTTTAAATTGATTAATATCCTGATATTGTTTGAGAATCTGTTTCACAATTTTGCACCACAAGCAGACATACACAACCTTTTTAAAGTTGTCCTTGTTTTCAACCTTCTAAAATTTTGTTCTTCTCTCAGGCCCCGTTTACACTAATACGTTTTTGTTTTAAAACGCTTAAGTTTTGCTACGGTTACGCCATCCATCCACACTACGCCGGAGTTTTCGAGCCCTGACAACAGAGCGTTTTGGAAACGCTGGAGAGGCTGTTTTCATTCTAAAATGCTGCTGCTCCATCTCAGTGTAGATGGGGAAAAACGGAGACATCTGAAAATGGAGGCGGGGCTGCAGACATTCGCCTCACTGATTGGGTCTTTTCCTCAATATTAAGTAGCCTTCACACAGTTCAGTGACAGTCCTGCATCTCTCCTTGTAAGTTCAGATTTTGCAAATTGATAAGGAAAACAAACTCCCGACTGTGTACTTTATAAAGTCATTCACATCACCCTGGCTATGCTGTTTCACTATCTTAACAATAAAATGAAAACATGATGTGAGGAACTGCCTATTTTCATTTTGATATTAGCAACTTAACAGACATCAGAAATGTTGAGGCGTCAGGTGGCTTCATAATATAAGCGTCATCTTCATGCATATTTATAACAAAACGGAGCCTATAACATTACTGCCTCTTTTCATTTTCATTGAAAATATGAAACATACCCTCTCTTTCATTGAATATCAGTTTTAATAATTAATAATGACCATTATAAAAGTATAACGCACAATAAGTTTATACAATAGAGAAAATAAAGGCAAGCAATCAGTCAGATGTGCAGAATCGGTGTCCGCATTTACATTAATTAAGATATTAACCTAACTTATCTTTGTGCTCAGTCAAAACACGTTACCTGAGAACAAGTAATAGATTCAAAAGTGTAGACAGAGAGCTGTTCAGAAACGCTGGGTGAAACACTAGTGTGGACGCGGATCGTTTTCATTCTAAAACCCGTTTTAAAACTAAAACGTACTAGTGTAAACGGGGCCTCAGATTGTTACTGAAGGATTACACTAAATGAAAAAATGTGTTAGAAGTGATAAAGTTGTGCTTTTAAGCAAAAAAAAAAGTATAATAGCATTTCTTATGTTCGAATATCATTCTGTTTGAAATTGACCAGTTTCTTTAAGTCATGCATTAAGATTTTATTTTTACTTTTTGTAATTAAATTCATTGATATAAACAATTCATATAAATATTTGAAGAATATAAACAAAGGCCATTACATAAAAAATTCATAAGATGTTTTTAAAGATCATGAAAAACGCATATGTTTGTCCACACATTTAGTCTCTGCAGAAAAAGCTTCACTTTTCAGTGAGCGTGGGCTCAGGATCTTCCTCTTTGGCCTCAATTAATTCACAAAGGATCATTCTTCATCCTTTTTTTAATTTATTGAATTGACAGCAGCGACTAATCTCTTGAATCGCTATCTCTCGGAGAACTACAGCAACGGAGTGAGTTCACCGGCACTGTGGTATTTTTAGAAGATGTTTGATCCACTGTCCAGATTATCCTCTTGCCCTGCTCTCATGAACTGTCTAATTCATTACTCTGTAAGTGAAAACCACAGAGTATTGCTTTGGTTATTTTAAGGCTCAGTTGTTTCTACGCCATTACCTGTTTTCAGCCGGGCACTTCTAACAGTAAGCCACTGTTGTAAAGCATCCACTTTAAAATGGTCATTTGGAAAATTCTCCAAATGAATGTCAAACTGATCTGCGCTGCATATGCATCAAACTGGCCACTCACGAATCCTCTCATGGCTTCAGAAGTGCTTTGAGAACTGGAGAGCCATTATGTTTCAGTCCAGTGCTGGCAAACTGAGAGTTATTATAGCGGCTATATTATAGTGGCTGTTCTCTATCTATAGCTAAAGATGGAAATGATGCACAGCAATTGGCACACAGTTTTTTACTGCAAAGTGCAGGTCAGTGCAATACAAGAAGAACTGCAGATTCTCTTTGTTGGAGAAAATTACTACTAGCATGTCAGAAGATGCAAGTAGACCTAAATGATGATTCCCATTACATAAGCTTTAAGTTTTGCACATGTAGACAAATTGTTTGACTTGAAGAGCTGAGTACATGGGGTGTACTCACACTAGGCTATCTAAACTGTGCCCGGTCACATTTGACCCCCATTTCCCGGTTTGTTTGACAAGTGTGAGTGCTTCGAATCACACCCATGCGTGGTTCAGTTGGCCGGCAATAAACCACTGTTGCTTGTTTGGAGGAGGTGTGGCAAAAGTTTTGGAACATCTTCATGCTTAATAACATCCTAATTTGTCAAGTTTGTAGAGTTGCCAGACCCTTTGCCACTGTAACAGCTCCAACTCTTCTGGGAAGGATGTCCACAATGTTTAGAAGAGTGATTATGGGAATTTTTGATCATTCAATTAGAAGTGCATTTGTGAGGTCAGGCAATGTTGTTAGATGTGGCGCTAGAGTAAAAACACTCATTTATTTCTATTGAATAGGTGATCTGTTAGGTTGAGGTTGGGACTTTCTGCAGGCCAGTCCATTTCCTCCACTTCGAACTCACTCATCCATGTCTTTATGGACTTTGCTTTGTGCACTGGTGTGCAGTCATGTTGCAACAGCAATCCCCTTCCCCAAGCTGTTCCCACAAAGTTGGGAGCATGAAATCAAATCGGGAGCACTTTGAAAGGCTATTTGTTTGGCTATACAATATAAATGCTTAAGGTTCATGTCAACACTGAAGTTCAGCTTAGGCTTGTCAACAGTTTAATTAATTTTGTTTTTTAGTCAGGGAGGAAATAAGTCTGAAGTTGAATATAACCCTGAAGCATGATAGAGTAAACAAGTCATCACGGGTGTATTGTGTGTATTGATGCATCAGATGGTCATTGAACAGTTTGTAAACACACCCGAGTTGCCCTGAGTTTTTGTGTGAGAAAGAAATCTCGGTTTGCATTGTGTTGACCACAGTTTTGTTGCAGTTTATGTAACATCACATTAGCATGTGAGGCTGCAGTGTTACTTAACCCCCAGGGACAGTTAATTTAGGGAGCATCATGTAGATTTCTGAGCTAGAAGGCCATGAAGGGGTCATGCTTGGAAGTGCGGTCTGAACGGATCAATTCCCCCGTGCCCTCATGCCCAGAGGAAGTAAGGGCTTTGTGGGTAATTGCTGCCTCACAGGATCGTTACAACATAAAGCTGAGCGGGGCTGTGTGATCACTGATTTTCCCTGCCTTTTTCCACAAATCAATGACCTGGCCTTGCTTTGGTAAATTGTGCCAGACTACAGAATGAAATAAAGGCCTCATCACCTGCCTTTTTTCTTTTAGTCTCTCTCTCGCTTTCTCTTTTTTCTCTGTCTTTCTTGTCCCTCTTCGGTAATAATCTAATTTGAGGTGAGCTTTTTACTCTTTATCCTTTCTTGCATCAGGCCGAGCAGACATTGGATTGAAAAAGACGCTATTTTCTGCAGTTCCTGATGGTGACTGTGATGGCCTTCATCAGGGCCGTATTAGCAGATAGGCCTCATCAAACATCCTATTCACATCCCAGTGTTCATTGAGCACATGTTAGTGAAATTGTTCCTTTTAAGATGACTTGCATGAGAAGATTCATCCACCAAATGTGCAAGCTACATAGGTCTCATAGCAACAAATGTGGTTCCATGAACAGTATCAGACTAGACAAGATTAAAGGCATGGTTTTCACTGAAATTCAAGGATTTAGATTCTCATCCTGCTGAAAAAAACAGCTTAGACCAGCCTAAGCTGGTTGACTGGTTTTAGCTGGTCGATCAGCCTCGTTTTAGAGAGGTTTTGGCCATTTCCAGGGTGGTTTCCAGCCTGGTCTTAGCTGGTCAGGCTGGAAAATAAACAGCTTAAATTAGCTAAAACCAGCTTGACCAGCCTGGTTTAAACTGGACATAGCTGGTTTTGGCTGGTCAACTTCCAGCCTGACTAGCTAAGACCAGGTTGGAAATGACTGGAAACCAGCCTGGAAATGGCCAAAACCCCTCTAAAACCAGGCTGGTCAACCAGCTAAATCCAGCCAACCATCTTAGGCTGGTTTAAGCTGGATTTTTTTAGCGAGGCACCCTTTGCTTTTAATTATAACTTTCTTTCTTGGAACAAAGAAGGTACTTTCTCTTGTTGTTTTTGTTCCTAGTCCCTGCTGCTTTGGTTGAATGGTAAAGACAAAACAATCTTACAATACATTGTATTTTAGGGAGTGGGGTTAGTCCTTAGTAAGTGTTTCACTAGATCTGAACTGGCAATTTAAATGCCTGTAGGTGGTAACAAAAATGTTCTCATTATCCAGAAATTTTCAGGATCCATTTTAAGAATAGTTTTATGCAATGCAATTTCAAAACATGCAGAAAAAAATTAACCATGGTCATGTTTGTTTTTCGTCTGTGTTTATATTCTCTGTAATGTTTTGCAGTTGCCATATGAGCTACAGGACATGGTGAACAAGCATATGAAGAGCAGCTTGCCCAACAAGACTCCGGGCCCTCAGGGAGCTCAAGCTCAGGATCCTGACACTCTAAGCCTGACTCCTGCAGATGTAGTGCCCACTTCAGTCATTGCTCGTGTTCTTGAGAAACCCGAGCCCCTGGTGCTCAACTCAGCTCAGTCTAGCAGCAGTGCAGGTCGACCAGTGGCTGAGGATGTGTTTGTACACGTGGACATGACAGGACCACAAGATGATTGTGGAGGGCGTGAGAATGGGGGTCCTGTTCATGCTAGGCCTCCTGCAGTAGCTGAAATGGACCAGCAGCATGTCAATGGCATGTGTCGAAGCCAGGGGAGCCTTGATGGTCCTACAGGAGATGATGGCGCAGCTCCCTCTTTTGAGAAGCTGAATCCTTACCCTACACCTTCACCACCAAACCCGCTCTACCCAGGTCGCAAAGTGATTGAGTTTTCTTCCGATGATAAAGTCAAGATCCCCAAGAACAGCCCACTGCCCAATTGCACCTATGCTACTCGTCAGGCCATTTCTCTGAGTCTTGTGCAGAATGAAGAAGAGGCAGCCGAGCGCCAGCGCACCGTGCCTAATAGCCCTGCTATATCTGATGGGGGTTGGCGATCTGGAACCTCCTCATCTTCTGGGGGAGGGATTGCTTCTCACCAGAGGACACCTCCACAGATGGATGCTGCAGACACACTCTCCAGTCATTCAAGTCCCTTTAGCAGCCCCCCTCAGCCACCCAGCGCCTTTGCCAGTTCTGGAAGCTCAGAGGAGGACCTACTAGCCAACTGGCAGCGCATGTTTGTTGAAAAAATGGCACCATCTTCAGATGGCTCCCTTGTCAACCGCACATCCTTCAGCAGTGAGATGGTAAAAGATCTCCAAAGAAGTCATAATGGAAAATCAGGAGTTGGTGCTCTGAGAGGTGCTTACTCTGATGGTGAGGAGGGATCCTCAGCTCAGAGCTGGACAGCAAGTAGAGAGTCAAGTTTGGACACAGACACCAGCAGCATGGCGGACCTCCGAGCAAAGAAGACACAATATGGTGGTGACTTTTCCCATGAAGAAGGCGAACACCTTCTGATGGCTCTTGATCCACTTGATAATGATGGTGCTAGTGGTGACACCATGGTCACCATTGAGAGCAGTCCCGCCTCTGCGAAGCGTCAAGAGTTTGCAGAAGATGCTGGATCAGCGGGAAGTTCAGCAGAAGAGCGAGATGTCCTTCCCCAGGACTTTCCTGTCATTGGCTCAAGGGTTCTTTCTGGCCTTGAGGATCATGCAGATAAGCCCCCTCGGACTGGCTCCTCGCGACCACTGAAGAGTCCCAAGAGGATGGGGGTTCATCACTTGCACCGCAAAGACAGCCTTACCAGAGCCCAGGAGCATGGCAACTTGCTAGACTGAGACTTCCAGACTTTTTTTTCTTACTTTTTTTCTTTTTCATTTTAACCTCGAGTGCTCTTCGTCTTACTAGCAATCACTAGTCATAGCAGCACACCACAAGTGGAAGGAATGGGATCAGGCTTGATGTGGTTATCCCAGAGTATGCTGCTGTTGCTACTCTTTTGTCCTGTTTTTAAGGCACGGAGCACTATTTATCTCTGGAACCTACAGTATTGATGGGATCCATAGAGAGGTACCGGCTGCACCTTCTGTTAGTCCGGCTATTTTGAGCGGACAGTGCTTCAGGGATAATACAAGAATGTCATAGCCTGTATTAAGGTGGATTTCACCAGTTCAAGCCTTGCTTCTGCTTGATGCGCAATGATTGAGTGGGCGACAGCAGTACACAGCCATACAATCACACCTCCGCAAGAGAAAGAGTTATTCAGAGGCGACAAGATTGAGCAGCATTAGATGTGGTCCTCGTGGCACTGTGCGGACATGGAACATTTCAAATAATGGATGTTTTGACATTTACTTTTGCCCTCGGGTAAGAGTTGTCTACCCAGATAATGATATCTATTCAGTATCCCAGTACAAGCCCCTTGTTTTGGGAGATTGGGATGGCACCGAGGTCACAGCTTCACAGATACCACTGTGTCAGGCATTCTGCTGATTGAAGCAGGTTAAATGTAATCTATGGGACTCTCTTGTCAATTTTCAGTGCCTAACCCTTGCTCTGACAGAGGGGGCTCTTCATCACCCTTTAAATGAACATCTTTTTCCTTTAGTTGGCTTTTAGTCATCATAAACTGAGAGGATCCTTCACCTCAGATGTTCAGTTGCCTCTCTTTATTTCCTCACCCAAACCTAAGGACAGCTTTTTGTACTTTCATAAACCACTTATGAAAGGATTTTAATTTTGATGTGTTCCATATGTTTTGATGATCAAGTACTCGGATATATTCCTGATTTCATTCTGTTTCGTTTGGCTAATGATATTTAAGACGGATTATGATTTCAAGTAAACATTTTGTGTATTTATTTGTCTTTTGCTGGTCTAAAATATCCCATCACTTGCCACCCGAAGCAGTTAAGCAGATGTGTAAAGAAGTGCGCAGGTTATTGAATCCTGAAATTAAATTAAATGAAGGTATGCAGTCTATTACATCAGTTATTACACTGTCATATGCAACTTAAACAGTGCTGTATTTGGAAACTTTTCCAAAAGTCAGTATTTAAGAGTTAAATATTACACAAGTAAGGCAGAAACGGATTTGTTATTTGGTATTTTTGTCCTCCAATTTCGAACTGTTGACAACACAAATGTTCATTCAGAGGGCATATTAATATTTCAAATCTATGCATATAGTGCTGTTTAAATACCTTGAAACATAGCAAAGCATTCCGTCTCTTTTGATAACCAGTGCTTAATTTGTGCCACAACAATCTGATCCGGCAGCCTATTTTACTGATCCCCCTCCTCATTGCACGAACTCCCTCCACAACTACAACTTCTTCCCATCTCCCCAACCCTCTTTACTTTCATCTGTTACACCCCCATAAACCTAGTCTCACTCTTCACTTTTGTCCGCGACACCGCTCCCTACTCTCCTTACATGCCGGATCTGTTACTCCGATCTGTTCCAGGACCTCGCAATTTACAAATTAAGCACTGCTAATAACGTTCTGAGCTTGCATACAGTTGACGGGAAAAAAACATGAGCTAAAATACTGACATTTCAGCCAGAAACATGTCTTTAATAGAATGGCGCTGAAACAAACACATTTTATTTTGCATTTTTCAGTCCCAGATTTAAAGGAAAGCCATGTTTTGATCTTAACGAATGTAATCGTCTTTTATGTAGCATTAGTTTTTCTTTGGTTCTTCACTATAACTGATCATACTGCAGTAGGACTGTCTTTTAAGGGGAATGTGCACCCCACCATCATTTAGTTTGTTTGTTTTTTTCTGTGTGTGTATTTTCTGTTTGGAAATCTGAACTGTCCTGATTACGTGTGGAAATCTGAACTGTCTTGATTGTGGATGATCAGTCTGTCCAGCAGCTGTTTCTTTGTTTTATTTGTGTTCATCTTAAATCTTCGTCATTTCAAGCTTTGTTCAGATAGCGTTTATCAGCTTTTCTCAAATGAGTTTCAGATGCAACCACTGAAAGCATCCTCATTCTTTTGTTTTTGATGAATATGTTTTAGAGACGATTAAACTCTGTGTTGCCTTTTTAAATGCTTCTTGCTTTGCGTGCCTTTCATTTAAGAGTTTAAGTCTCTTGGCTGGTCATTTTCGAGATTTCCCAATTGTGGTTCAAGTACTGTAGGCTACTTTATTCAGTGTTGAACTTTATAAATCGACTAGTGCTGTCAAACGATCAATTGCATCCAAAATAGATGTTTGCCTTTACATCATTTGGGACCCAGGACTATAGATCCATTTTTATACATCATCTAGTGACAAATATTGCAGCTGTTGGACAACATAATGTTCTTTTTAGGGCTTTTTTAGTCGAGAATGTAGTTGTTTAGATTACAGCTATGCAGTTTATTTATAAGGATAGTGCCTATTTTAAGTATTTATAATTTCGGAGATGCATCGCTTCAGCAGCCATCAGCATGTCATTGAGCAAAGACAATTGACGTTCCGCCACATGATGGCAACAGGGACCGCATAATAAGTCTTTAGAGAAGAAAAACTCAGCGTAATTTCAAAGTACAGCTAATCAAACTAATATAAAACAGGTAAGTGACTTTCTAAGTTGATCTCTCTCTCTTTTGTGTTGTAAGACTGTATTTATATCATAGTAATCTGTTAGTGTTTGCTTTGCTTTGGCTTTTTCGGGGTTAATTATTGTGATCTGATTGCAACCGAGAAATACTGGGAAATCTGTCTAGACTGATGGTTTTTCATGCCATTCAGCCTTATAATCTTCAAATGTGATCAAAATCACCTGTTTTGTCATCACTTTAGACATTACGCTAGGGAATCATTCAAGTACTAGTTTTAAAGTGACGTGTGTGAAGTAACAACGGTTTCTGCTGTTCTGACGTCAGCTGCAGATGTGAGTGAATAGCGGAAGAAAGTAGTTCCACGTACAAAAGGGTTTTTGAGACTCTCCGTGTTTGATTTTCTTTTTTTTATATACAGGTATATGCCGTCAAACTGTTGTATAAATGCAATATCACACTCATTGCAGTGCGATATGGCTGTATCGTCACTGGTGGGACACTAACTGTGCGTTCACACCGAAGGCAGTGAGAGTATTAAAGTTCGCTCTGGCCACTCTGACTGTCGGCCTTCACGTCTTCGCCAGTGAGAGCGTCAACATTTACTACATTAATCTCATATTTAAAGGGGCCGTTGCAGCATATCAGCAAATCAGTTACATTCACGCATAAATCATGCTTTCTAGCATGAAAATGTTGCGTGCTTTTTATCAAATTTATTTATGGAAGATCAAGTTGTTGCATGTGTGGCTTTGCTCCACTTATCCAATATGTGCGCATATGTCTGAAATATTCTGAAGCAGCAATACTGTTTTGTACTGTCGCCTGCTTTTTTTTATTTTAAGAAAAATAAATAGATAGATAGATAGATAGATAGATAGATAGATAGATAGATAGATAGATAGATAGATAGATAGATAACATTAATGCACATCTACTCCCCTTTTTATGTATCAATGTAAGAAAACATTGTAAATAATTGGAAATCCAGCATCCGCAGTAAACCCTTGGGAACAACTGTGGTTGGAACCTAAGTTCACAAGACTGTGTTCTCTGCACGCTATAAAGATTGGACTTTTTTTTAAGAAACCTCTGTTTGCGTAAGTAAAATTTCCCAGCAAGTATAAGAAAGTTCACAGTGACTTCTAACGATTTGTTTTGGTTTTCAAAATAAAAAAATAACATCCTTAAGGTGCAAAATACCACTCATATCAACCTTGGAAAAGCTATATGAACTTAAATCATTCCAAAACGATGATATCGCAAGAAAAAAACAAGTGACTAATATCTTCACACTCATTCTTACAAAATGCAAATATCGGTAACATCACAATATTTGGATAAGAGTGCATTACATGAGTAAATATTGTGCAAAATTTTAAAGTGCACCTCCTTTATTTAATTAGGAATACAGAATTTATATGGTTATGACCATGTTTTCCTCCATTGAATGTTGACAATTATAGAACCCCAAAAAAACTTTCCTCTAGGAGTAGTTGAGTTATGCGGAGTCGCAGGTAATGAAGTATTAAGCGCTTCGTATGGGTGACGTCATAGATACTACGTCCATATCTTTTACAGTCTATGGTAAATACTAACTTTTATTTTGGATGCCATTAATTGATTAGTGATTTGACAGCACTACTGTTCTCCATTCTGACTGACTCCATACATCTTTCCAACTGCTGGTATTCATAGTATTTATTTTTAGCATTGTTATTTCTTTATAAAAACATCAGCCAGCCAGAAAGTACAGCAGCATGTATTACTATTGTTATTCCGCTCTGTGTTTCTCGGTGAAGGGCCGAATGTGCAGTCCAAGGACTCCAAACTCGCTCTTCTCATCTCACACTTTGGTCTTCTTTTGTAGTTATCAGTCTTGCGTCAGATTATATGGGCGCACCACTAATAGCCCATGATTAATTGAAGTGTAACTACCCACCGTCCTGAATAATTAATATTTTATCATGTTCTAAAAGAGTCCTGCGATGCTTTAACGAGACGGAGTACGGCTGTCAGGCTCTTCCATGTGGAAATGGATGTCCTTAAATAATTCAGTCTCATCAGATGTTACACAGTTTGTGGGAATAAATACCGTTTTAAAAGAGAAAAGATAAGACGTGACTATGGTCAGGATGGTTAAAGTCTATAAATAGGTCTTTCACTAGTGGTGGTCTGCAGCTTTAATAATCCTAATTTAATTGCACATAGGAGAGAAGTGCACGTCTTTAATCCAAGGTGACCCTCAGGCGTGTGTGTGTGCGCGTGTGTGTGTGTGTGCAAAGACTTCACTGACCAATCTAAGAAGAAATGTCAAGGTTATCCTCCAACCAATGCTTTCTGCCTAAAGCTGACGTCTTTCAAGCCATTCATATGATCGTCTGACCTTCAAGATGTCTGTAATATGTGCTTCTTTTCCCTTCATCTGATGTTTTATTTATCTGAAGGCCAAATTACACATGACAAGATTTAAAATGTCTTCAATCTGAGTCTTAAATGAGCTTTTGTTATTGATAGATGCACTACCTGAACAAAGTCTGATCGTCTATCCAAGTTTTAGGAACAACAATAACTTCTAGTTGATCATTTGGTATCAGAAGTGGCTTATATGAAACGCCTCTAGATTATGCTTATTTTACCAAAAAAAATATGATCATTTCTTGATTTTTTTAATGATTTAATTAGGACAGTAAGGTCTGACTTTGCTTAGGCAAAAGTCTTGTCACTTAACAGAAATAATGTCCAGTATAGAATATAAAGTCATGATGCAGTGGAGAAAGAAAGAATATTGTGTCTGACTCCATCATGAGCTTGGAGGACTGCATCCATACATCTCTGCAATTACTCAAATCACTTATTAATAAAGTCATCTGGAACGGCAAAGAAAGCGTTCTTGCAGGACTCCCAGAGCTTATCAAGATTCCTTTTGATTCGTTTTAATGCCTCTATCTTATGCTCAATAATGTTCATGTCTGGTGACTGGGCTGGCCAGTCCTGGAGCACCTTGACCTTCTTTGCTTTCAGGAACTTTGATGTGGAGGCTGAAGTATGAGAAGGAGCGCTATCCTGCTGAAGAATTTGTTCTCTCCTGTGGTTTGTAATGTCTCCGGAGGCTGGAGAACGCTGGACATCCAACGTGGAGAAGCTGCAGGTGCAATATTAAATTTTTACATTTATTTTCAATCCGAGTGAAAAGAAAGAAAATATTGTTTTGCGTTCAACAGAAGAAATTCATAAAGGTTTTGTAAACATTTGAGTGTGAGTAAATTTATTTAATTTTTTTCAGCTGCAGCAACTGGTGCTTCTGATGTGCTTCTGTTCTCCGGCCTCCGGCGCCTAGACTGCAGCTCTGCACAAGACGTTTGGCCATAGGAGAAATGGTCGTGCCCAACTCAGCCTGGTTTCTCAAGGTTTTTCATCCTTCATTTTCGTCAATTGGTGAAGTTTTTTTCCTTGCCGCTGTCGCCACTGGCTTGCTTGGTTCGGGACATCGATGGATTTGCTCTTCAGTGTTTGGACTCTCAGGAGTAAATATTAAACCACACTGAACTGAACTGAACTGAGCTGAACTGAACTGAGCTAAACTGAACTGAACTTAAACTCTGAAAACTGAACTGACACTTTCAATTCACTATAATCTTCTAAGTGAAGCTGCTTTAACACAATCTACATTGTAAAAGAGCTATACAAATAAAGGTGAACTGAATATAACTGATTTAACAAGGATGGTTGATAACAGCCTTCCGAGCCTACCAGTAGACACAGAAGGCCCCTACTGGCCCATATCTATCAGAGATAACATTCAAATTCGCTGGCTATTTTCCATGTCATTGATTCATGAGTTTTGTTGTTGTTTTTCTAGCAGTTAAAGCTTCCATGGATGTGTAGATGTTCCGTTTGCAGATTATTTTTCCCTCCAAAAAAAAAAGTTTGTGACTAAATTAAATTTATTTTTTAAACGTGTAAGCTGATGTTCTGTTTTAAAACAAAATAAAACTATTTTTAAGCAATCGGTTTGAGCTTTACGTTTTGGCAGTGTCGGAACCTAATGTGATTTATATTTTTATTATTATTCATTCATTCATTTTCTTTTTAGCTTAATCCCTTTATTAATCTGGGGTCGCCACAGCGGAATGAATCGCCAACTAATCCAGCATATGTTTTACGCATCGGATGCCCTTCCAGCTGCAACCCATCACTGGGAAACACCCATACAC
>CAIGQZ010000276.1:4571915-4604862 GCA_903798205.1 Danio tinwini
TGGTTACAGGTTTCCAACATTATTCAAAATATCTTCTCTTAAATTCTCAAACAGGTTTTCAAAAAGTGAAGGGGGAGTAAATGGTGGCTTTTTTAAGTAAACTATCTCTTTAATTGTGTTTTTCTTTTTGGGCTACTCCGACACATTTTCGTCATGTTCTTCATCGTTTATTAGCTTGTTTCAGTATTTCCAACATTATTCAAAATATCTTCTTTTGAATTCTCAAACAGGTCTCCAATCAAAAAAGTTTTTAAAAAGTAAAGGGTGGCTTTTTGAGTGAACTATCCCTTTAATTGTGTTTTTTTATTTATATTTTGTATCTTTGATTTCTTTTTGGGCACATTCCCATCATGTTCTGCATTATTCTAATTATTTCATAAAAAAAAAAAATTCTAATGATTTTTTTTAGCTTGTTTTAATATTTGCATGTGTCATGAGAATTGATGTCCATGTTGTCTAACTGATGAAGACATTTGTTCATTTCACAGTGTTTTTCTTCACTTGCTTGCTTGATCTCTCTGGGCCACCATAGGGAACAGTGTGTACAGGTGACGTTTTGCTGTTTACCTGATTTGGCTCCATCTGGAGGAAGCAGGCCACAGAGGAGACGGATGGCCTCGTCTCCCAGCATGCAATCTCCCAGATCCAAGGACACCAATGAGGGATGAGTGGACAGAGCTGCGTTCAGGGTGACCAGGCCTGCGTCTAAAAGTGGACTGCCATGAAGACTAGAAACAGCACAGCAAAAAGTAGACAGATGTTACATTCTGTGCTGCATCTGCATTCCTTGAAGAAAATGCCAATGCTTTCAACACAGCAAAAGCAGGAGTGTTTTAATGGCTGCTTCTGCTGAACCAAAACAACTGGCACAGCAGTAAGTTCAAGATAACATTTCATTCATTCATTCATTTTCCTTTCGGCTTAGTCCCTTAATTTATCAAGGGTCGCCACAGCGGAATGAACAGCCAACTTATCCCAGCATATGTTTTACTCAGCGGATGCCCTTCCAGCTGCAACCCAGTACTGGGGAAACACCCATACACACTCACATTCACACACTACAGCCAATTTAGTTTATTCAATTCACCTGTACCGCATGTGTTTGGACTGTGGGGGAAACCGGAGGAAACCCCCGCCAACATGGGCAGAACATGCAAACTCCACACAGAAACGCCAACTGATCCAGCCAAGGCTCAAACCAGAGACCTTCTTGCTGTAAGGCGACAGTGCTAACTATTGAGCCAGCGCGCCGCCAAGATAACACTTCGAGCTAACATCTGATAGAGATTTCACTAGTTTTTAAGTAATTAATTAACTGTTTCATAAATTAACAATACACAAATTTGGGCATATGTGTTCAGGCTTTGCGAAACACATTTCAATTAATTATAAACTAGGGGTGAAATCACACGTTCTTCAGTTCTTTTGGGACAATTTAATTGCTTTATGTTCGATCCACTTCAGTTTGTTAAGTTAATTTAATAGATTTGTGTTGGGCCAGCAAGAAAGAATTGTGTGGAACCCAGTATTTATTACAGTGCATCTAAAATGTACGTATAACTGTATTTCTCTCAAATATATATATATTTTTTTCCACTTTTATCTAAATCCATGAATATTTACTCGGCATACACATTTTCCACATTCATATATTTCATTATTTTTACAACTGATTTTGCACATTTCTTTGTCCACATTGCAATATATATATATATATATATATATATATATATATATATATATATATACTGTTGAAGGCAGAATTATTACCCCCTTGAATTATTAGACCGCTTGTTTATTTTTTCCCCAATTTCTAATAACTGATTTATTTTCTCTTTGCCATGATGACAGTAAATAATATTTGTCTAGATATTTTATTCTATACAGCTTAAAGTGACATTTAAAGGCTTAATTAGGTTAACTAGGCAGGTTAGGGTAATTAGGCAAGTTAGAACGATGGTTTGTTCTGTAGATATAACATCAACATTCTACAAAAAAATAACAAATAAACAAACAAATAATGATGATGATGAAAAAAAACTGAGTTAGAGATTCCTAGAAGACCATCTACAGTGCTCCAAATTCAGTCTGAGAAAGACCACCATGTGCTGATATTAAAATGACGTCATCCAGCTCGCTTGACATTGCATGGCAAAACAACAGTGGCAGGTCTTCAAACTTAGCTAGTAATAGTATGCACATTTTAAGCGCGGATTAAAGCACTTTCAAACAGATGAGAATTGAAGTGCTTTTTTTTATCAAATTGACTGATTTCGCTTTTATTGTCTGAAGCTAAAGTCACAAACAGCATGCATCTTTTTTCTTCCATGATTGTCTAAAACTCTCAAGTCAATTATGCATCTTTTTCTTTCATAATTGTCTAAACTGTTAGTCAATTAGCCTTAAGCACGCATCTTTCTCTTCCATAATTGTCTGAAACACTAAAGTCAATAACAGCATGCATCTTTTTTCTTTCACAACTGTCTGAAAGGGTAAAGTCGATTATAGCATGCATATTTTTTCTTTCAAAATGGTCTGAAACGCTAAATTCAATCATAGCATGTGTATTTTCTTCAACAACCTGTCTAATAATCATCATTTTTATGTCGTTTGCTTGTCTATTCGCTTGTATATGCATCACTCACAAGAGGGTCTGAATGGATCTGTTGGCCTTCAGCGCATCTGCCAGCTGTTTGGTCCGGCCGATGGTGGACACCACGCCGAGGTTGAGGTTGAGCTGGGCCAGAGAGTGCGACTCCGCCACCCCGCGACACACACGGCCAAAGTCCCTGTCTGAGAGCTGACAACCGCGCACCGACAGCAGCCGCACGCTGTTCTCCTTCAGGCTGTCGCATATGTCTTTGATTTCAGCACCGGACAGCGCCTCTCCCGTTATCTGAATGGAGCCCGGCAGCATCTCGGTGGTGTCAGGCTCGACGAGCGCGCATTCTGGATCCTGGAGGTCGGATCTGATGTGTCTAATAGTGATGATAATAATCCATCCGACGCTGGAGCTGGAAGGTGTGGTGCTGCTGATGTTGCTACTACGGTGTTTTGCGCTTGGACATGCTGCTGGAGGATCCTAAAAGCGTCGCTCTCTCTTCAATGCATGAACTGATTACTGCTGTTACTCTGGTCTGCCTCGAAATGTCGCGTTAAATTGCTCTCATCTCATTGCCCAACAGCGGTATTGGTGAAGCAGGTATTACAGGAGGTAATCCGCCTGAAAGCTGATGCGGGATTGGCCACACGGAGAGAACGTCTGTGTTTGTGTGTGTGTGTGTGTGTGTGTGTGTCACGAGCGCAGCCTACTTCTATTCATTGCTCTCTCTAGGGATTATTATAATGGGGGTTACTTGGTTATTGGATGCAAGCTGAATTAATTGCTTTAGAAAATGGAATTTAAAACTAGAAAATGTAGGTTATTTTCGTTTTTGTTTCGTTTTTTTAAGGGGGAGAATGCAAAGTCGTCAATACATAGGTCTAAGTAGTGTAGTCATGAATTGCATTAGAAAATAGCATAAATTAAAAATGTCACATTTTAAAACTTGAAATGTGGGTTATTTTTACTTTTCTTTTTTTAAAGGAGGGAATGCATTAGTCGTCAATACATTATTTAAAGGAATAGTTCACCTAAATGAAAATTCTGACAGCATTTACTCACATTTATTTTTTTAAGAGTTTCTTTTGTTGAATACTGAAGATTTTTTTTAAAGAAAGCTGAAAAACTGTAACCATTGACTTCAATAGTATTTGTTTTTTAAGTATTACATTTTTCTAAATATCTTTTGTGTTTAACAGAAAAAGAAAACTCGTGAAGATTTGCAACCACTCGAGGGTGAGTACATTTTCTTTCTTTTTTTTTTGGTGAACTATACCTTTAATCCGCAAACAATCCTTATGTTTTTAATTGTAACTTTATTATTATTGTTTAATCTTGAGTGATTTAAAGGGCACCTAGGTTACCCCTTTTCCCAGATTTAATATAAGTCTTTTGTGTCCCCAGAATGTGTCTGTAAAGTTTCAGCTCAAAACACCCATCAGATTATTGATTATAGCTTTCACTAGATGGTGTTTTAAAGCTCTCAATACATTTTTGCTGTTTTTGTGTACTGCGCCTTTAAGGCTAGTCCTTCCCGCCCACCGTTTCCACGTGCCTGCCGCGCATGCCTCAGTCTCCGCTTTCGGCTGCCTCAGACAACTGACAGACATAAAGGAAGCAGATCTCACGTAACGTTTGTGACAAAACTACAGTAAGAGCTTTATCAATGATTATTTGGTGCATTTGTTGTGTGGAGCTGCAGGATGAGTCACACACGATGTCGTTACAAAGTTCACGCACACACACAGACACACACACAGCGCGGACACACACGCACACACATACAGCGTGCGCGTTTAGCTTTGCACTGTCTTTGCAAGCAAATGTGACAGGATACAGGTTAATATCCACTGCTGTATGGATATCTGTTATGTTAATGTACAAAATAAACCTGATTTAACGTCCACAAACCGGGATTGAAGCGTCTTTTATTATTGTTCTGACACGCGGCTGTAATGATGAAGTAAAGTTGAAGTAAATCGCTGTAATTCATCACACACATGCACTGTTTTAAAACATTTTAAACTTGTCAAACTCACTCTTGATCACATTTGATGATGATTGATGATCCTAAACTGAACAGATCTTTTATTTAGGGTTGATTTGCGCACGTCCTGTCTTGTGGATATGAAACTCTACTACCTAGACAATGATAATATGCAGCTGTCAATCAATTCGGTGGGCGGGGGGACCGCACTCCTACGTCAAGTTGCGGTCGGTCTCAAAACGGCTCCAATTGGTCCACCGTTTTTATGTTGTTAAATTGAAAAAAAAAGGACTGAGTGTGTTTATATCACCCTAATATGACAGTATATACACTATACCTACACATATGTCTGTCCAAACAGGTAGATCTTAGGTGCCCTTTAAGATCTACCTGTCCAGGGACTGCAGGTGTACACTTAGCAACTTTATTAAAGCCTGGCACAAAACATATTTCTTTTCAATAATGTCTTTTTGAGTATGTTCCTGTCAAAATAAACTCAAAATTCAAATTTAAGAAGCCAAAATAAAAATAAAGGGTTAGTTTTTACTGTCATAAATTTTTGGTTCCCTTTTAGTTTCCAGTTCGTTAAAGAACCCTGTTTTTCTTATTGTTGAGATCACTGTCAAGATCTAAAGAACATTTAGTTAAATTAACTGGTTCTTTATGGAGCTACCATCAATATTTCTATGCTGCATGGTCCCACATAAACAAAACTTTTCATCCCACAAAACAATTATTCTCAGGCCTCTCATGACAATTCATTTTTTTATTCTCGCAACTTTTTTTTGTGAAAGTGAATTTCAATAATGACATTTTAAGGAAGTAATTATTTAACACAAAGTTTATAAATTGTCACTGTGGAAATATTTAAACCTAAACATGCAAACACAAAATGTATAAAGAAAAATGAAATAAAATAAATAAAAGGCCCACTTTATATTAAGTGGCTACTACATACTTGCATTAAAAAGTACAATGTACTTCCAGTGTTTATATGTGTATTGCACAACACTTATGGTAAGGGACTAGTTTGGTGGTATTTAATTATAAATGTGACTACAGAACTTAATTGCAGATGTATATATATATATATTTATATATATATACGGTTGAAATCAGAATTATGAGCCCCCCTTTGAATTTTAATTTTTTTTCAATAGAAAAAATTATTACATTTTTTTAATTTAGAAATTTTCACAGTATGTCTGATAATATTTGTTCTTCTAGAGGAAGTCTTATTTGTTTTATTTTAACTAAAATAAAAGCAGTTTTTAAATATTTACAAACCATTTTAAGGTCAATATTATTAGCTCCTTTAAGCTATTTATTTTTTCCACTAGTCTACAAAAAAAAACTATCGTTATACAATAATTTGCCTAATTACCCTAACCTGCTTAGTTTACCTATTTAACTTAGTTAAGCCTTTAAATGTCACTTTAAGCTGTAAAGCATTATTTTACTGAAAAAAATTATTTACTGTCATCATGGCAAAGATAAAATAAATCAGTTATTAGAAATAAGTTATTAAAACTATTATGAAATGTGTTGATAAAAATCTGCTCGCTGTTAAACAGTAATTGGGAGGAAAACTAAACAGGGGAGCTAATAATTCGGGGGGCTAATAATTCTGACTTCAACTCTATATTATGTTACATTGACTTAAAACAGCTAATTCTAAATTAAGTTAGAGCAAATAAAATTAAGTTCCAACAGTATATTGAACAAAAAAAATTAAGTTGTCCCCCAAAAATCTCAAGAATCATGTTGATTAAGCTCATTTCAAATAAGTAGTCTGAACAAACAGCAAACATGTTTTTATTTTTTAAGAGAGAGCTGGGTATAAAATGTAAGAATAACAAAGAATCAGTATTTTGTGGCTCCACTGTGATAAACAACATGCTATTTCTGTTTAGTTGTTCATGCGGATACACAAATAACATTCGTCCACCTGCTCATGTGAGGCCTGTGAATAATATATTGAGAGGATCCACACGAATGTCACTTGTCTTTCTCTGAGCAACAGTCTGCGGATGTGCCGGCGGATTGTATGACCAATTGTACCGTAGCGTGTCTGGTTGCATGGCCATATCTTTGTGTCGGCCTCAGTGAGAGAAACGTGAGCCACCAATTCAACAAACACAATCCATTCCTTATGCAGTCCAGTGTATGGACTCACCTTAACTTACCCTGATCACGCTGGAGACTAAATGAAAGCGTAGGTTTAAACAAGGAGCACATTTAAAAATGAAAACGAAAACTTGGTCATACTTTAATGTACAATTCACGCAAACCATTAACCTATTCAACTATTAATTAAGTTCAATAAAGTACTAATTAGCTGCTTATTAATACAACCCTAAATCGGAAAACGTTAACGTAAAAAAAACGTAAAATAAAACGTAAATAAAAAAGAAAGTAGTGATTTCCAAATGTCCTTTAGCTTGTATTTCATTGCAGACACTATGAACACAAAATATTTCATGTTTTGTTTGGTCAACTTCATTTCATTTGTGAATATGCATCCTTTCCTGTCATTCAGGCCTGAAACGCATTCCAAAAAAAAGTAGGGACAGGAGCAGTTTAGGGCTAGTAATCTGGTAAACTTGGGTAAATACTGATGTGATTTGAAACAGGTGATGTCAACAGGTGATTGTAATTATGGTTTGGTACAAAAGCAGCATCCAAAAAAGGTCTAGTCTCTTAGGAGCAAAGATGGGCCGAGGATCGCCAGTTTGCCAACAAAAGCGTGAGAAAATTATTGAAATGTTTATAAGCAATGTTGCTGAAAGAAAGATAGGAAGACATTTGGATGTTTCACCTTCAACAGTGCAGAACATCATTAACAGATTCAAAGAATCTCAGTGCGTAAAGGACAAGGGTGCAAGCCTACGAGAACCATCTCCGATCTCTCAGGCAGCACTGCATCAAGAATGCTCATTCATCTATAAGCGATATAACCACATGGGCTCAGGACTACTTTGGCAAACCTTTTTCAAGTACCACAATACGTAGTTACATGCACAAATGCCAGTGAAAACTGTACTGTGCCAAAAGGAAGCCCTATGTTAACAGTGTCCAGTAGTGCTGTTGACTTCTCTGGGCTCTGAAGCATCTGGGATGAGCCATCACACAGTGGAACGTGTACTGTGGTCAGATGAAACAGTATTTCAGGTATTTTTTTGTGAGAAGTTGATGCTGTGTGCTCCTGACCAAATAAGAAACGGATCATCCAGACTGTTACCAGCAATAAGTCCAAAGTTGTCGTGGTACAGGGTTGTGTCAGGTGACGGCATCCGGCTTCCGTGATGGCACCATTAATGCTGTAAAGTACAGAGAGATTTTGGAGCACAATATGCTGTCTTGTTTTCCAGGGACGTCCATGCATATTGCAACAAGACAATGCAAAACCACATTCGTCACACATTACAAAGTCTTGACTGGCCTGCCTGCAGTCCCGACCTGTCTCCAATACAGAATGTGTGGCGCATTTTGAAGTGTAAAATGCGACAACAAAGACCCGTACCGCTGCACACTTTAAGACTTGTTTGCAGAAAAGTGGGCTACACCTGAAGCACATCATCACTTGGTGTCTTCAGTCCCTTAATGTATTTTAAGTGTTTTGAAAAGGAATGGCAATATTACAAAGTGTTAAATGCTTTACTGTTCAGACTTTTTTTTTATGTGTGCGTTGCAAGAAAGCGTGTTTATTTAACAAACAAACAAAAAGTTAATAAGGCGGTAGTTGGGTTTTAGTATTGGGATGTAAAATAAGATCATACTTTATAAGTGCTAATAAACAGTAAATATCTTAATTAATAACAAGCAATCCAGCAGTGAATGTTGTGAAATGTTACTAAAAAGTGTTACAGAAAAATAGCTCATAGGTACAACGCATTGCATTTTATATGGCTTTATTTTGTGAAAAATGTATTTTGCTTCTCTGTACTATTCAGGCCTTAATGGCACAGATAAACTTCCGTTTTGCTAGTATAAGAAATGCTGCTGTTAGACATGGTTGAAAGACATACACACACTTGATATCGCTCCTACTCTTCTCTATAGAACTCTTTAAGCTATTATTATGTTTAAAACATGTTTGTTTTTTTCAGTTTGCTAGTCTTTCAGCACACCAATCTCCTTTAAGGCTGTTTCAACGGTAACCTAAAGATGCAATTACAAACACTGGAAGAACAGAGACAGAGCGAAAAACCCGAGGATTACACTGGAACAGGCCTGGATTGGCTGATCGGGAGGATCAGGAGAATTCCCGGTGGAGCGGTCTGTTTTTTTGGCCACGAGGGCCGGTGTCCCTTGCTGCTTGCACTCTCAGCAGTCGCACGTTTTTCATTAATTAATTAATTTATTTGACCATAGCCTCACTCTTTTTATTCATTATTTTACCACAGCTCCGCTCTTTTTATTTATTTTCTCGCAGCCCTGTGAGCAAAATGCAGCCTTAATGATGACGTAGTATCATTCGACCCCAAACAGCGGCACCTTAGTGAACATAACAATTTGAATAATTAATATTAATGAATATTACACCTGCTCAATGAAAATCCGATTATTCACTACATTAATAAATCTGACATCACCTAATTAGAAATCTAAACATTGTGGTCCAGTGATCAGTACGTTGTGTTACAACGCTGCTGACCCGAGTTCGAACCTCACCTGTGTAATTTTTTTGTGTTAAGACATATAAGACTGTTTGGGTTACTTATGTAGGTGTACATATTTTATTTTAATTGTTTGTATGACCACCGTTACAAAAGACTGGATATCTATAAAGAATTTTGCACAGAATATATATTCAGATATTGCAGGAAAGGACATTGTGATGTTTTAAAGCAGGGGTCACCAAACTTGATCCTGGAGGGCTGGTGTCCTTTAGATTTTAGCTCCAACCCTAATTAAACACACCTGAACAAGCGAATCAAGGTCTTACTAGGTATACTTGAAACATCCAGGCAGGTGTGTTAAAGCAAGTTGGAGCTAAACCCTGCAGGGACACCGGCCCTCCAGGACTGTGATTAGTGACCCCTGTTTTAAAGAATAGTGTTGGAGATTTAGCTCCCTTTTAATGTTCTCATATTTATAAAAAACATTGAAGTACTACAGCAGCTGTTACCTTGAAAAAGACGTGATAGTGTCATTAGAAACATTATGAATAGGAAAGGACGTTATTTTAATATATAACGTTTTTGCGAAGCGACTACTACTGCGCTTCATGAAAGACAGTTAAGATGTCGTTCTTTTATCCCACAAGGATGCTATGAGGATAAACAAGAGACCAAGACCTTAAGTATGGTGAGAATGAATGAATGACAGCTTCTAAAATTGTCTGAGAGACATCCCCCTTTTGCCCAGTAGGTCTACCTTGTGTTTTATTTGCTAACGTGAGCTATTTTTTAAAAGATGAATATCATGTGCAAAACTCTACATTATTTATCTTACTTCATACATGTCTGATAAGCTTTTTATATTAATGGACAATCCACAGATATTGATGTTTTATAATGTTTTACACTACATTATTTGAATCTAACAAGCTTAGTTTACAATGTTTACATTGTTCTTAAATCTAAATCCCAAATATCAGACATGACAACAGATTGTTCAGATTTAATTCATGTTCATTTTAATGTTATTGATTAATGCACTTACTTGACAGATTTTATTCATTCATTTTCCTTCTGATTTTTCCCTTATTTACCACAGCGGAATGAACCGCCACTTGCTTGACAGATTTATATATTTTTAATTTCAGGTGGTTTGTGTTATGTTTTTTATGTTTGGTAAAATAATTTCTAATCGTATCTTTGGTGATTTTCCCTTAATTACAGTGTCTTGGTACAATAGGTGGATTTAGAGGGTTTTGCATAAAAAGCACTGAAGGATTTAGCTGGTTTTTGATGCAAAAGAAAAATTTACCTTGTTAAAAACCAAAAGAAATGTCTAAAGTGACTTTTGAAAAAAAAAAAAGGTATTTTATTTACCAGCTAATACCTTATCATTACATATCAAATTAAACTTCTGAACCTAACCAGAGGAGCCTGATAGAAAAAGCTCATTTACAAAAAAAAGAGGTCTGATGGAGAGGGTTTTGCATCTGAACTCTTCAAATTAAGTTGAACATTTTAGACAAAAGGGCAGCATGGTGCCGCAATGGGTAGCGCTCTCGCCTCACAGCAAGAAGGTCGCTGGTTTGAGCCTGGGCTGGGTCAGTTGGCATTTCTGTGTGGTGTTTGCATGTTCTCCCCGTGTTAGTGCTGGTTTCGTCCGGGTGCTCCGGTTTCCCCCACAGTCCAAACACATGCGCTATAGGGGAATTGAATAAGCTAAATTGGCCGTAGTGTATGTGTGTAAATGAGAGTGTAAGGGTGTTTCCCAGTGATGGGTTGCGGCTGGAAGGGCATCCGCTGCGTAAAATATGCTGGATAAGTTGGCGATTCATTCCACTGTGGCGACCCCAGATTAATAAAGGGACTAAGCTGAAAAAAATGAATGAATGAATTTTAGACTAAAGTTTAATTTGTTTAAATCCAGCCTATAAAAATTGTTTGCAACAACTTACTTTAAAACGTTTAGTAAATCTATTGGATATTTTTTTTGCAGTGTATGTCCTGGCCTTTAGAGTCCTATACCTGCATTGACTTGAATCTCCTATCAAGTCTGATAAAGTTTGAGCTCATCTCGGAGCATCTTTCAATAAGCTACATTAAATCATTTGATGTTGTGAAACTGGTGAGAAGGCGGCACCGTGATTCAGTAATTAGCACTCGCCCCACAGCAGGAAGGTCACAAGTTCAAGGCCCGGCTGGGTCAGTTGGTAATTCTGTATGGAGTTTGCATGTTCTCCCCCACAGTCCAAACACATGCGCTATAGGTGAACTGGGTAAACAAAATTGGCCATAGTGTATGAGTGCGTGTGAATGTGAGAGTGTATGGGTGTTTCCCAGTACTGGGTTGCGGCTGGAAGAGCATCCGCTGCATAAAAATCATAAGCTGGAATAGTTGGCGGTTCATTCCACTGTGGCGACCATTGATAAATTAGGAACTAAGCCAAACGAAAATGAATGAAATTGCTGAGAAAGTTTAGTAAGCCATTAATATTCAAAGCATCAGCAAGAGCTGTGTGGATTTCTAACTTATTTAACAGTGTAGTATATTTATTAAATTGCTTTAACTCAATTTTACATTTCAACTTTAAGTAAACGTTTCAGATTGTTGCTGCTTTTATTTTGATATGTTTGTACAATATCACAATACTATAGGTTTGCGGATTGTTTATGACCAAACCCCTAACCATTAGCACTAGACATCTCGGCGCAAGGCTTCTGATCACAAATGAGGACAACAGCATTTCTTTATTTTCAAGAACCCTTTGAATAAGCTCACATGTGAAAGACAACATAATGAAAGAGCACAGAAATTCCTCACCCCCAGCCATAGCTTTAAATAGCAGGAATCAGACTGCAGCAAAATGCCTGGCTAACTGTGGATAAGGGAAAAAAAATAAATGCATGCACCATAACAACCTATCTCATCTTCAAATTAAAGTTTTTTTTAAATCTGTACACTGAACAAAATAGATTTCTCTACTGTGTCTTGATGAAGAATCAAAATGCGTAACAAGATCTAAAAACAGAAGTGTTATGTGATTTCATCCATTGTCTCAATAACTGAGACATCTGTGAGGACTATTGCACCCATTAATACACTCCCACCATGCCGCCCAGCTGCATTTAATGTCAAATATATTGAATTTTTAATTAAGGAATCCATATATAACCTGAAAATACCATTCTAACATTAGCAGGTCATAGGAACTTTAACCCTTAGCAACAAAAAAACGATTAGGACAAGTGTACAGTGAATGTGATAGTGTGTCAAAGTCTCATAATATCATAAGTTAAAATTGAGTGAAGTCATCTTGACCTAAGAGCATCAATATAGGCCCTCTTTACAGGAACAATATGTTAGATACAAGCTAAGCTCAGACCTAAGGTGCTCAATGGAAACCGCTCCATGATTTTGTTTTGCCCTGACCTTACATATGTACAGCAGGCTTGCTGGATTGCATGACCTACCCAGAAGCCAAATTTACATTTGCTGTGACTGTACAATCGCAGCTATTGACTTTACGGTGGCATTCACAACAGCACTGGCAACGACAGGAACATCTCTGGCCACTCTCTGGATGGGTGGGATATTTGGTCCTTCCAAGGTATCCAGAATACCTGGAAACAGAAAAAAACAAAACAATGAATGACAAAATTGCAGCTAACACTGCAAAATCCTGACCACAAGCCCAATAACTTTATCCATTCACCAGCAATAAACAGATGAGTCATTGAAGCAAAGTCCAGCAAAGTCACAATAAGAGCTTAGAGATATGACACTATGCATTTAACTTGCGTTAAACATTAATATTTAACCTCTGTGAAGTTGGCACCCCATAAAAACAAATAAACCCCAAAACTATGCCATTCGTTTGTGCTGATTTGTGCCACAAAAACGAACGCTTGTGCTGGTTTGGGGTCTGAGATATTAAGCATTATTTTTTGACCATGTGACGTCACTTTCCACCCCATGTTGCTCAAATGACTTCAAATCAGCCGTTAAAACAAACACTGTATCTGTTTTCCTCCTTTAGATATAAGCAAAATATTTCGGGAGCCGTGACGTCAACTCTCCACCCCATTTCCTCTAAATCGCGCCAAACTGGTGTCATTCATTTGTGCTCGATTTGTGCTGGTTTGTGCCGTTAAAACCAACACTTTATCTATTTTTGTTGTTTAGATGTAATTAAAATATTTCGGGAGTCGTGACGCCACTCTCCACCACAGGTTGTCTAAATCACACCAAACTGATGTCATTAGTTTGTGCCGGATTTGTGCTGTGACTAGACACCAGAGAATAACAGTAGGATGTAAAATATTGTGTGACATTAGAAAGCCCAAACATAGGGGATATACATTTACACTGTGATCAATGGTAACAATTGCATTACATTATTTACATTAGAAATGTAACAAATACATGTAGAACAAGACATCAAATTCTGATCATACTGTTCACTGTTTTACAGATGAATGACAGTTTTCAAACTGGCCTCATTTGGATGGGCTAAAAATAGAGAGCACCAAAAACACATAGGTGCTCAGATGTCTAATATTAGATTTAAGAGTGAGTTTCAATTACTAAAGGTCACAATAGTGTCCTGGAGACATTCTCATACTCGGTCTATTTGATTATAGAATTGCCCTAAATGGATAGCGCGCTTTAATGGGTTGTTTTATACAATATACAGGCCCTATTTACACCTAGTGTTAAGATGTGTTTTTGTTGATCCAATTATAAGTAAGCAATACTAAAAGCAGATGTAAATTGTTTGTCCACTTATGACCTCTTTCAAAAAGATAAAACTTTTAGATACCTTTGTGTCGTGTGGATGAATGCATTTGACTTCTGAAAAATTTTTTAAAACATTACAAGAGCTTTAACAAGCACGCTAAAATTAAATCTCAAGCTTGTCTTGAAGGTGAAAAATGCAAAAAGACTTGTTCATATGTACATTGCACAAGCATAATTTGCTACAGTGAGGCAAATAAGTATTTAATCACACTGTGATTTTTCAAGATCTCCTACTTAGAAATCATGGAGGGGTCTAGAATTTTCAGTATAGGTGCAATTCCACTGTGAGAGACAGAATCTAAAAATAAAAATGCAGACATCACATTGTATGACTTTTTAACAATTTATTTGTAAATTACTGTGTCAAATAAGTATTTGATCACTTGCTTTCAGCCAAATTTCTGACACTCAAAGATCTGTTATTTTGCTTTAAAATAGTCCAGCTACACTCTGCTCATGATTCTAATTTAGTAGCACTTGTTTGAGGTCACTAGCTGTCATAAAGACACCTGTGCACCCCACAATCAGTCAAAAGTAGCAACATGGCCAAAACCAAAAAGCTGTCAAAAGACACAAGAGATGAAATTGTAGACTTTCATAAAGCTGAAACTGCTACGGGGCAATTGCCAAGAAAGAGCAACTGTTGGAGCAATTGTCAGAAAATGGAAGAGGCTAATGATGACTGTCAATGTCCATCAGACTGGGGAAGACCTCACGAAAGATCTCTCCACGTGGGGTATTAATGATGCCAAGAATGGTCTAGAATCAGTCCAGAATTATGTGTGAGGAGCTGATCAATGCCGTGAAGAGAGCTAGGACCACGGTTTTCAAGGGTACTATCAGTAATACAGTAAGATGTCATGTCAAGACCCATCTGAAGAACTAAATCCAATAGAAAATCTTTGGAGGGAGCTGAAACTCCATGTTGCTCAGCAACAGCCCTGAAACCTGACAGATCTAGAGAAGATCAGTGGGCAAAATCCCTCCTTCAGTGTGTGCAAACCTGGTGAAGATCTACAGGAACCCTTTGACCTCTGTAATTGTTAACAAAGGCTTCTGTACTAAATATTTAAAATGCTTGACTCAAGTGATTAATACTTATTTGATACAGTAATTTACAAATAAGTTGTTAAAAATTTATATAAGGTGATTTCCTGATTTTTTTTTTCTGTCTCTGTCCTGCATGAAAGTCATGGTGAAGGTGTCTTCCAGAAACTGGCAGTAGGACTGGGAGTTGAGCTTGACTCCATCCTCAACCTGAAAAGGCCCCACAAGCTCATTTTTGATGATACTAGCCCAAGCCAGTAGTCCACCTCCACCTTGCTGGCGTCTGAGGCCCCTTTTACACTAATAAGTTTTAGTTTTAAAACACATAAGTTTTGCTGCAGTTACGCCATCCGTCTACACTATGCCGGAGTTTTCGAGCCCCGAAAACAGAGAGTTTTAAAAACGCTGAAGTGGCTGTTTTAATTCTAAAACGCTGCTGCTCCGTCTCAGTGTGGATGGGGGAAAACGGAGACATCTGAAAACGGAGGTGGGGCTACAGACATTTGCCTCTCTGATTGGGGCTTCACCCTGTCATTCACATCACCCTGGCTACGCGGTTTCTCTATCTTTACAATAAAATGAAAACATGATGTGAGGAACTGCCTATTTTCATTTTGATATTAGCAACTTAACAGACATCAGAAATGTTGAGGCGTCAGGTGGCTTCATAATATGAGCGTCATCTTCATGCATATTTATAACAAAACGGAGCCTATAACATTACTGCCTCTTTTCATTTTCATTGAAAATATGAAACACACCCTCTCTTTCATTAAATATCAGTTTTAATAATAATAATGACCATTATAAAAGTATAACGCACAATAAGTTTATACAATAAAGAAAATAAAGGCAAGCAATCAGTCAGATGTGCAGAATCGGTGTCTGCGGTTATATTAATTAAGATATTAACCTAACTTATCTTTGTGCTCAGTCAAAACACGTTACCTGAGAACAACTAATAGACTCAAAAGACCAAAGTCGGGGAATATGTAGTTAGATATAGACAACGAGATGAATTAAATGTCACGTTTAACAAATATAGTGAGATTAGATCCAGCGGGAGATTTGTGATGAACAGTCCGACGAGGACAGCTCTCATATGGGTATGCGCTTAAAGCACTCTGCAGTGCATGCCAGAGAGTCTGTGTGTGATCACGTGATGTGTGTTTTCACCGTTTTAGTGTAGACAGAGAGCTGGTTAGAAACGCTGGGTGAAACGCTAGTGTGGACGCGGATCGTTTTCATTCTAAAACGCCGTTTTAAAACTAAAACGTACTAGTGTAAACGGGGCCTGAGTCGGACTGGAGGTCTCTGCCCTTTACCGATCCAGCCACGGGCCCATCCATCTGGCTCATCAAGACTCACTCTCATTTCATCAGTCCATAAAACCTTGAGATATTTCTTGGCCCAGTCTTGACGTTTCAGCTTGTGTGTCTTGTTCAGTGGTGGTCGTTTTTCAGCCTCTTACCTTGGCCATGTCTCTGAGTATTGCACACCTTGTGCTTTTGGGCACTCCAGTGATGTTGCAGCTCTGAAATATGGCAAAACTGGTGGCAAGTGGCATCTTGGCAGCTGCATGCTTGACTTTTCTCAGTTCATGGGCAGTTATTTTGCGCCTTGGTTTTTCCACACGCTTCTTGCGACCCTGTTGACTATTTTGAATGAAACGCTTGATTGTTCGATGATCACGCTTCAGAAGCTTGCCAATTTAAAGAGTGCTGCATCCCTCTGCTAGATATCTCACTATTTTTGACTGTTCGGAGCCTGTCAAATCCTTCTTTTCACCCATTTTGCCAAAGGAAAGAAAGTTGCCTAATAATTATGCACACCTGATATAGGGTGTTGATGTCATTAGACCACACCCCTTCTCATTATAGAGATGCACATTACATAATATGCTTAATTGGTAGAAGGCTTTCAAGCCTATACAGCTTGGAGTAAGACAACATGCATAAAGAGGACGATGTGGTCAAAATACTCATTTGCCTAATAATTCTGCTCTCCCTGTATATATTTGTTGGGTTTTGATGCAAAATGATTGAGTATAACTTCTATTCAACCTTATGCGTTTCTGTTATAAAATCTTACGTTTCATGTCTATTTATAAATATTATGTCTACTCCCCTTCTGTAAATAGTTTTTGTATGAATGAAAGATAATGGGATAAACTGCTCTTTTATTATTATGAGGAACTGTGTAATTATTTTCCCTGATTGGATGGATGTCACCCAGATTGGGTAGCTTTACTTGGACAGATGAAAATTAAGACCTGTTTAAAATTTAAAAAGACATCCAAGACAAAATTTTAGTGAATTTAAGTCTTCATGAGGCCTTAAATTTAGTTTTTGAAATTTAGGACTTTAAGACCCCACGGATACCCTGCTTCATCTACCAATAATATGTCGTAGTGGGGTAATATTTATAAGCTTAGCTTTATGATTTTATGTGTATCACAAGAAGAAGGGGATGTTTAGAATTACAATAAAAGGGGATTTTTGGGAATTTAAATATAATACATTATTATTTTAAAATATATACATTGTTTTCAATTATTTGAATATATTTTATATTCAGTCATTCCCTAAAGAAGTCATTAAATTTGTTTTATAATCCTATTATGTCTGGTAACCTAAAACTTTTAATAAAAGTTAAGTCAGTTATTTGTTAGTTAGTTATTAGTTAATTGTTAGTATGAAACCAGGGGTGTCCAATCCTGCACACATGTTTAGTTCCTACTCTAATTAAACCCAACTGAACCAGCTAATCTGACTAGACATACCAGAACTGTCCGGCCAGGTGTGTTAAAACAAGCCTGAGCTAAACTATGCAGGACAGTGAGCAAGTTTGGACACCACTGGTTTAAACAGATAATCAACCAGTTCAGGTGATTGTTTCATTGTCTCTGCTTCAGACAATCCTTTGCATCATCACTAAAAATGCAAGATGTATGTAGATGCATGCATTATGGGTAAATATTTAAGTTTTTTATTCTATTTGTTTACAATACATTGCTATTTTAGAGCATATGAATAAAATCAATAATGTTTTATGTTTATTTAATTGTGAACAGAGTGCAAAAAGTAGTGATGACTGCTTCATGAAGCTTTGAAACCTTTATGAATCTTTTTAAGAATCATTGATTTGGAGAGCGTATTAAACTGGTTATGTGATTTCAGTAAACGAGGTTGTTGCGTCATCACTGTTTCTAAACCTCAATGGTTCTCTGCTTGGGGGTGATCCGTGTAATACCATTAAATCCACATGAATCATGAGGGTTGACTCAGATCGTTCCCCAGTGATGAATCACTGAACAGGTTTCATCATTTTAGCCTGATCTCAGATCTGTTTTATGAGTTTATATTGAGACATTTGTGAAATTACTGAAAATACTATTAGTTAATAGTCTCTTGTTGGCCTGTTTAGTAGAGCACACTATGGAACAAACAATATATGAGCCTTACATTTCTAAAAGAACACATATTATGCAGACAACTAATATTTAATGATATTAAATGATAAGCTAAGTGTATTTATAGGTTAAACTTTCAATTTAAAGTTTGGAATATATGTTTAAAAAGTCAATTCCAATCCTTGTTTTAAATGAGTTTTTATGGCATCTACATAGTTTTGACCAGCAGGTGTCCCTAGCACATGCTGTTTCAAACGCTTCAAAAAAATGAATCATTTTGCAAAGCAATTGGTACAATTGATTTGAAGCTTTGAAAAGCTTTATTTCGCTAATCTCTAGTAAAAAGTTCCTTATTTCTTTATATTTTAAATTGGTTTTTACAGTTTTATTTAACCCTTATGTACAGTTGGGGATGTTTTCATCCACTCTGGGTTGTTTTTGAGTCTTAATTTGGTCACAACTTTCTCAGTGTTTTAGAATATAGAATGATTTTGGTGACAAATCTTACTTTGACACATATTTTGAGAAAATGCTTAGATTTAAAAAAAATTTTTATTCAACTATACACTCTGGGCAAATTGACTACCCTTTTGTTATGTTAGTGGTTGTTTTTGCCATTTGACATTGCCATAATGACATTTTTTGATTGAAAGCATGACACCATACAATCATGCATTCTTGATTGTTGCTGGTTTTCCCTGTTGGGAAGAGGTACAATTTTTGCTCTTTTACTCCAAAGAACTCCATATAAATGCCAGAATATGTTTTGCACAGGCTTAACTGAAGGATTAATGCTGCCAACCGATGATCAACAGTAAACATTACACATTTTACCTCTTCCCAACAGGGAAAACCACCAACAATCAAGAATGCATGATTATATGGGGTCAATGCCTTCTGATCAAAAATTGTCATTAAAATGGAAGTTAATGGGACAAAAACAGGCACCAACATAACGAAAGGGTAGTCAATTTGAACAGTACACAAGGGTTAAGATATCCAAATGTAAAGGACTGATTTGCTCGCAGATTCATTACCTTCAACCATCTTATGGTAAGCAAAGTGCAGGTAGAGCAGAAACAGCATGTGCAGAGCAGCCAGAGAGCCACACAGGATGAGGCGAGGAGTCTGACCAACGGTCCGGGAGATGAGCACAGCCACCTGTGAAAGACATGACAGTAGCATATGCTGAAAACACATCCTATAGCAATACATGCATAATCTTGACCCGTGTTAATCTTACTTAATTATGGGGTTTTCTGGAAATCTCTGATTGGTCAGTCGTGACATGCAGGGGTGTCAAACTCAGGCCTTACTCACACTATGTACAGTTGCCTTAACCCGGGCCAAAGCACGCTTGTCCCCCCTCCCGTCTTTCCCGAACGGCCCACACTCACATTACATTCGGGCCTGGGCGCGCTTATATCATCGATGATGCGCAGTAAGCGCTCTCGCTCAACACAGTGGAAATTTTTTTAGTTATGTCGTTTAAGTCGTTTGATATGCGGCGACACACAGTCCAATATTTTGTCGAACAGATCAGCCAATTTTGATGCTCATAAACAATCATAAAGTCCTCGTGCTGCAGGAATTAGGAGGTTTGCTGAAGGCGCAGCTGACGTGCAGTGAGGGGTTTGCGTCTATAATAATCTACGACAGTTTGCGTTCATTGAACAGTACGGATGCTTAATTAATCCATATGAAACAGTCCCTTAAAAGTCACGTCTCGCTTTCAGTTTCGGGCTTAGGCACACTTGCACTCACACTGTAAGCGTACCGCGCCTGAGCCCAAGTGAACCGCGCTCAGGCCCACCTCTTCCAACCCGATTCAGAGCACTTACACTTCTCAAATGATCCAGGAAAGGGGCCTGGGCACAGTTCGGATAGCATAGTGTGAGTAAGCCCTCAGTTCTTGGAGGGCCGCAGCCCTGCACAGTTTAGTTCCAACCCTGCTCTAACACACTTACCCGTAGGTTTCAAACAAGCCTAAAGGACTCAATTAGTTTGATAAGGTGTGCTTAAATAGGGTTAAAGCTAAACTGTGCTGAGCAGCAGCCCTCCAGGAACTGAGTTTGACACCTGTGTTCTAAAGTATGTTATTCAAAGATAACAGCCTTTTACAACAGTGCTCTGCTTTGCATCGGGCTGTTATTCTGCGATAACAACCTCCTAAATGTACTTTATCGCTAACATACCATACGCAGAGTAGAGAGTCCTCCAATCACCATCCAGAGAAGGTAGAAGAGCGAATGGAAGTGGACGTTGTAAGTGATGAAAAGGACCACACAGTGGCCAAAGAGACCATAACCCTGAAAACAAACAAACAATCTTCAACATATTGTAAGCCAAATATTCCCAGCATTAAATAGGAAAGTCATGTAATCCCTTCTTCTGGATGATGTGACATATGCTTACTAGCAAAGACAGCATCTGCAGCATGGTAATTTGAGCATTGCACAGGTAAGCAAGGAAATAGATGAAGGAGGACACTCCCAGCCAGTACCCAAAACCGGTTCCAATGGCAGTGCCCATCAGCGTGCCCTCTCTCTGTTTCAACAAACAAACACTGGCTGTAAGCAAGGGGGCTGTGGTGAAGAAAAACATTCACGGCATCAATTCTGCATGATGTTTCTTATTGGCATCACTGCTTACAATGACTGTTCCTGAGGTCTTCATGCCATGGAGTAGAATAGCCACCAGTGTAAACACCAGCATCATTGGTCCATACAGCTCTCCTGCCACTTTCTAGGTTTAGACAAAAAGACAAACAAAAGTGTCTCATGGAGCAAAAAAGCAAATTGATCTGCAATTCCTGTGTCCAGTGTGTCACATTAAACTTTCTTCGCATATTCATGAGTACAATTAAACGTGGTTTCTGTTGTTTAATTCTTAAAGTGCACCTATTATACAGCTTTTTTAAGATTTATTATTAATATTATGGTTCTTCTGAGTGTGCCAGTTTAGGTTCAGTTCAAAACACAATTCAGATTTTTTTATCATGATGTGTTAAAAAGTGTCATTTTGGGGGCGTGTACACAGTTTGCTGTTTTAGGGGTGTGTTGCTTCACATGAAAATTAGTTTCGACTTCTCGCCCAACTAAACAAGGGGGCGGAGCCAAGAGCAACATGAGTGAGAGGACCAGCATTCAGCTGTACATGTATGACCCGGACTCGGGCACAGACCAAGCAGAGACTACTGTTGATGAATCAATATTCCTAATGTGCCAGAATGTGTCAGAGTGGTAGTTACAAATTAATTTGTGTCTTTGTATAGTTTTACAGCCGCTATGTAACGATGCATGCGTCATCTGTACAGGGATGCAACAATTAACCGGTTTCACTATTAACAGCGCTTTAATTTGTCACAGTTAATTTACCGTAAAGGCTTCTCAAGACCTTGTTTCTGCACAGAACAAAACTGCGGCAACTAAACAAAGTTATGCCAACTGTGTGCTAGTTTAAAGTGCCGAGCTTGTAATAATAATAATAATAATTCCTTACATTTATATAGTGCATTTCTGGACACTCAAAGCGCTTTACACACTGGGGGGAATCTCCTTATCCACCACCAGTATGCAGCATCCACCTAGATGAAGCAATGGCAGCCATATTGCGCCAGACCGCACACCAGCTGATTGGTTAAGAGGAGACAGAGTGATGAAGCCAATTATGATATGGGGATTTTAGGAGGCCACGATGGACAGAGGCCAGTGGGTAAATTTGGCTAGGATACTGGGGTTAAACCCCTACTTTTTTCGAAGGACATCCTGGGATATTTAACAACCACAGAGAGTCAGGACCTCGGTTTAACGGCTCATCCAAAAGACGGCACCCACTGAGCAGTAAAGAGTCCTCTTTATTATACTGGGGCATTAGGACTGACACAGACGTCTCACTAACACCACTTCCGGCAGCAACCTAGCAAGTTCTTTTTTTTCCAATGGAGGGACGCGCACGCGAGGCAACGCGCTCACACATTTTTCAGCTGCATCTAGTTAAGATGACGGAGCTTCTGTGACCACGGGAAATGCAAACTGCTGAAGTTTAGGGAAGACGCAATGAAAAGTACACATGTATGCAAACCCACCTTAAATTACAAACAATGGCGCCGATGAGAACCCGAAACTCGATACGTTGCATTCACTGTGTGTTCAGCACAAATGGTCGCTAAATGTAAAATCTCTGTTGTTCATTCGCAGGAAGACAATGAAGGTTCTTGTGTTGAGCCCAATGAGCCTTACACCCAAATATAGAGCAAGGGTGTTCCTTTGGTGACATTGATTTGACTCACACGCTAAAAATGTCAGATGTGGAAAAACATACTGAGGATATGGTAATGCGTGCCTGTCAATCAATATTGGTGGGCGGGGGGATTGCACTCTTACGTCAAGTTGCGGTCAGTCTCAAAACCGCTCCAATTGGTCCACCGTTTTTATGTTATTAAATTTAAAAAAAAAGGACTGGGTGTGTTTATATCACCCAAATATAGTCTATACACTATACCTATACACATGTCTGTCCAAACAGCTTGAAAAGTAGATTTTTCACCATAGGTAACCTTTAAGGCTAGCATTATCAATCTTACCTGTGGAAAGTTGATCATTCGGACTGGGATCAAGGATTCGACCAGCCTGTGGATTAAGCAGTTGGTTAACTTCAGAATCAGTGAAGATGCCACAGTAAATAGTGTGAATCTGCTACTAGCCTGATGTGCATCTTACCTGTTTCTCACTTGAATAGGCTCCACATCAAAGTATGGCCGGAGAATGTCAATATTAGCATAGAGATTGAAAGCTTTCGAGGCCTGCCGCTTTCCAGCCTGCCATACCTGTGTAGATGCAAGTTATATCATTGTATTTTGTGTGCAAAGCACAAGATTTTGTGCAAGGTCCATAAGTAAAAGCTAGTATAAGCCATCATGACAATACCGTGCAATAGGGTTGTCGCGATACCATTAACTAATCTTTTAATACTATACCAGCAGAAGTATCACAATACACACTAGTATTGTGATACTGTAATTCATTACTCAAATAATAAAGAAAATTGTCAGAAATAAGATATTTTATGTTATAATAGGCTAACTTCAGTGTAATTCATAATTCCCTTAAGGCCAAAAAGTATTTTTGCACCTCACTTTACCTAAAATTTATTCATTCTTTTTGAACAAACCAAAATACATTAAAATCAACATACAAATTATACCATTTTTTCCCAACAAAATTAGGCTTTATAAACTGAACTTTATGAAATTGTTTTAATGTTTCCTGTTGCTATTTTGGGTATTTTCAGTCTTATCAGGTACCAATCGAAAGAAATTCAAAATTTCACTTTCTGAGTCGTTCTTTTAAAGAGATTGTTGCGTTTGTTGTAGCTACTAAATCATACAGTTTTTCTCAGTGGCTTTGGTGCATTTCTCACAACACTTTACATTTGCACAACAGTTAATGCATTTCTCTAAACAATTAGTCATTTGTGCACATCATAGTAGCAATTTCTTTCACTATATTAGACTTGTCACGATACAAAATTTCGGTACTGAAATGTAAAAAAAAAATGTCCATTTCCCAGTAACATTTAAGGCATTGTTGATGGCGTTCTTAAACAGCGCTGATTTGCCATTGTGTTCACGTGCTCAACAGAAATGACTGTGATTGGCCGTGAAGGTCAACAGTTCACCACACTTCACAGATGTTTACAGAGTGCAAACACAGACGAGTGATCTGCAATGACAGATGAATCGACTGATCTTCATGGCTTTAAGACGATTCAATGTCAATCTATGTGTATTTTTAATCTGTGAAGACCGTTGAACTGATGATCACAGTCAATCAAAGTCATTTCTGACGAGCACTGGTAAATACAATGGCAAATCAGCTGTGTTTATGAGCGCGCTCAGCTTCGCTTAAATGTTAGCGGGAAATGGACGTTTTTAAAACTTTAGTACCGGGACAACACTGTTACAGACAACATGAGGATGTGCTACAGAGGACTGCATTGTTTTATCACTCACCGGGTTACATAGGCTGAAGCAGGGAAGCACCCATGGGGTTTACCTGCTGCCATAAACTGAAGCCTAGGAGGACACTTAAGCGTATTACTCTTAAAGAGATTGTGATGTTGTTTGATGCCTAATATGCTTTTAATTGTTTAAATTAAATTTAATTGAATAATATTAAAGTGATGTTTACACAATATCTGCATTTTAAAATCACAGCAACAGCTGGAGGTTTGTAGTACACAGCATGTTGTTGCAATGTTTACAGTGCTGATCCTATACTTCCGTGTTTCATCCCACGGCAGCCTCGCTTTCATGTTTTAAAATGGCAGCCGCGTGAAATAAGAGTATTGCAGATAAACCATTAATGACGATACTACCGTTTACAAACTACATTGGCACTACCATTATTTTGGAGCCATAGTATCGCGATACTACCATAGTACCGGTAAACCGTGCAACCCTACTGTGCAAATAAATTTAAAACGAAATAACACTGGTATATCAAATTTGAAATAAATGGGATTTTCTGATGAATAATCTGTGATTAAAGCTGTTTTCATCCTATCCCAATAATGTCATTTTCACATTTACATTTAGCAGACGCTTTCGTTTAAATGACTTACAATTGAGGAGGCATTCAGCGATTCAACAATATACGGCTATAAACACACACAAGTAGTGCTAAATATACAAAGGAACTGTTAGTGCTCAGAGAAATAAGTGCTAGAGCAAGGGTGTCCAAACTTGGTCCTGGAGGGCTGGTGTCCTGCAGATTTTAGCTCCAACTTGCCTCAACACACCTGCAAGGATGTTTCTAGAAAGCTTAGTAAGAGCTTGATTAGCTAACCCAGGTGTGTCTGATTGGGTTGGAACTAAACTTTGCAGGACACCGGCACTCCAGGACCGAGTTTGGGCACCCCTGTACTAGAGTAAGGAGAGGGGAGTGTTTTATTTTTGAATAGAGAGAGAAGAGCGTTTCTACAGGTGGTTTATCAAGCCCACTCACCTGTGTGAGGCACACTCAGAATTGAATAATGTTTTGAGGTTATTTCCAGGAAAACAGGCATGAATTATCGATACTACAGCTGGACATTGCTCAAGCAAAACTACTGTAAAGCCTCATTCACACTACAAGCAACTCTCAGTGACAATCGACTGTTCATTTCAATGGAGAGTGAGCGACTTCCGGCGACCTCCGTCCATGCGTGCATCATCAACCGATAGGTGCGTCGAGTGACATGACAAAGTTGGGAATCCTTCAACTTTATGCAAATAAAGAGCGATTTTCTTGAGCTACAGCCAATAGGAGCACCAGTAGAGCTCATGTGACCCTCTCTCAGCTCCTGCAGAGGCCGGTTGTATTCGCCGTGCTGTAGACCTACACAGACCTGCGTTTACATCACATCGCCACCCAGAGCGACAGACAGCTACAAAGTCGCTGCTAGTGTGAATGAGGCATAACTCTCTTATCCTTCATACTAAATGAAGTAATGACTACATGGCAATAACTAACACTGTCTGAATATGGCAGATCCCTGATGTTTGAAAGCACAACCTCATGAATCAGTTGTGCAAGTTATTAATCAAGTCATTTTGATGACAGAATTTGACTCATGAAACCACATTTGAGCTGATGTGAAATCAGTCCGTGTTTAGTCTATTTATTCAATCACATCAAATATAGCAGAAAAGTCACATTTTGTTCAGTATTTTGATGTAGACTATTAAATCTGTAATTTATTCAAATCTCCTTTCTGAAAAAATAAATACCATCCTTACTTGCATACATTTGTATACATTCATTTGTATCTTAGCATTTATGCTAGATTTTTTAAAGCAACGTCAATATTAAGCAATATTTTATTGCTATATTATATAAGTCAATATTACAATGACTTGCCTAATTAACCTAGTCAAGCCTTTAAATGTCACTTTCAGCTGAATACTAGTAAAATATCTAGTCAAATATTATGTACTGGCATCATGGCAATGTTAAACAGAAATTGGGAGTAAAATATACAGGAGGGCTAATAATTCTGACTTCAACCGTGTGTATATATATATATATATATATATATATATATATATATATATATATATGTTTCTAATTTATTATATTTTATGCAGATGCACTGCACAGAAAACGACTTGATCAACACAGTTAATCTAAAATAATGAAATCTTTCCAAATAGAGCAATTTATCAATTTTTCAACAATTATTTGGTGAAATTAAATTAACATTACAGCAAAACAAAATAATGCAATGTCATATTTTTCCAAAATCGTGCAGCCTCACAGTACATGGATGTAAACGTGGCTATGGGGATAAATTGCATTCAGAATTTAAGTTTGTATTTACATATTATATGTAATTACTGTGTATATTTATTATGTGTGTGTGTGTGTATGTATATATATATATATATATATATATATATATATATATATATATATATATATATATATATATATATATATATATATACGTACACATACATACATACATACAGTGCTCAGCATAAGAGTACACCACATTTTAAAAATGAATATTTTTCTCAATTTCTCAGTGAATATAGACAATTATATATAAAACAGATATGTTTATTAAAATAATATTTTAGTCACCAAACATATTCAGAAATTGAAAGATAATACAATTAAATTAAAGAAAAATATTGCAAAAAGAAATTACAAACTAAAACATTTCTACTTCATTTTTCAACTTTTTTTTGCTTCTCTTGATTTTTTTCTCTTTTTAAAATTTGTATTTAATATTTTTCTACAACATAAATTTAAGTGTTACACGTCCATGTATTTCTTTATTTCTGTTAATTTGTCGCCCTCTGGTGTTTTGTTGCTGTCCTTGTTTTTGATTTGAGTAGACTCCGTCACACCTGTGGATCATTGACTGCCGGCGTTATAAGAGCTCATGCTACAGTGTTTCAAGGACAGGGAAGTTGAGCGGCCGTCCAGACGTGGAGTTGTGCTCCATTCTGTGTTCAGCCTTAGTTTGTTGTGTTTCCTCCCACCTTTTTGTTAACTTTTGGTTGTTTTGTTAATAAAACCCCTAGACTGATCCATTTGTGTTTTTCCTCATTATTTTTGATGTTGTGACGGTAGTCGTAACAAAGTGTACTAGTTTTTAGACCATTATCGTAATTTATTTTGTTAGATAAGCTCCAGATTTGGCTTCAGTACTGACTAAACTAATGTATATGCACAATTATAATATTGTATAGCTTCCTATTAAAAATATGAATAAAAAAGATAGATTTGTGAAGGGTGAACTCATATGCTGAGCACTGTATATATATAAATAAATAATAAATATTCACAGTATGTACATATATTAATATATAAAAATACACACATACTAAAAAACTGAATTATGCAATAATATTGACATATACATTTAGAATTTGCCTTTGTATATAAATAAACATTTTCTTGAATAATATAAATAGAATAATATAGAATAATATTTTTTCCAGACATGTTTATGTCCATTAACATAATGCCAATGTTCCCACCTCATCTGCAACCTGTCTGCCCAGCTGTCCCTTCAGCCCCTTCATCCCGAGGAATTCTCCATATTCTCCGTTGTCCTCCTCTGTAGCCGCAGCCTCTGCGGTCACCTCCTCCTCCTCCCTCATTCGCTGATGCATTTCTCCCACATCCTCAAAGCTGGATCCAGAGGTGTCATCCATATTCTCCATGTCTATCACCGCGGAGCCGGTGCCCTGAGGTCAGTCACAAAACACAAGATTCTGTCTTATAAAGTCTCAAGTCAAATACACATCTCAGTTTAGCTACAGCATGTAATGATGTCATGAAAGAGAGCACGGTTTACTAACGACTCGATGTATGTTCCATAAACTACAATAATGCTTTTTTTTTGCTACACTGTGGTTACATCTACTAAGGTCATCCAATACCTTAACCAAACTACTGCCTTACCCCTAACCTTATTTCAACAAGTAGGACATGTTCCTGGATTAACATCCATGTTGATCCTGGAACAGCATTCCAATCAGCCAATCAGAATTTAGGGATATGTTTACAGTTCATGTTAAGTTTAGGCTTACAGTTAAGTTTATGCACTTCTACATGATTGTTATCCAACTATTATCCCCCTCTGATTTTGGGAATAATTGACAGTTATGGTTGGGTTTAGGAGTAGGGAAGTAGGGAGTAGGAGTTTTTTTGTGATGTAAACACATTTATTGACCCCAGTAGAGGAAAAAAATGTGCATTAACTGTGATGTAAACACATTTATTGACCAGGCAGAGAAAAAACTATATAAACTGTGATGTAAACACATTTATTGACCCCAGTAGAGTAAAATTTGTGCATAAACTGTGATGTAAGCACATTTATTGACCAGGCAGAGAAAAAAACTATATAAACTGCAATGTAAACACATTTATTGACCCCAGTAAAGGAAAAATTGTGCATAAATTGCCATGTAAACACATTTATTGACCCAGCAGTTTGTAGTTTTTTTTTTACTTTTTTTTTAAATTTATTTATATTTCTATTTTTTATTAACATTTTGGCCAATAAAACAACAATTTCAAAAAGATTTGAAAAACAGAGACTAAAGCGCAACATTTCAAGTAACTTTTGTGAAAAAACTATTCTAAATACACGTTAAATAATGTTCCATCATCCTTTAGAAAGATATAATTATGAAAAATAAAACAACATACTTATTCTGAAGTTATGCAAGATGTCATACTTCATGTTAATCAAAATGACTTGCAAATGAGTAAACCTTATAGTTTGAAAGATATAAAATATATATAAAATATAAAGATTTAGGGTGACACGGTGGCTCAGTGGTTAGCACTGTCACCTCACAGCAAGAAGGTCGCTGGTTCGAGTCCTGGCTGGGTCAGTTGGCTTTTCTGTCTGGAGTTTGCATGTTCTCCCTGTCTTGGTGGGGGGTTCCTTTGGGTGCTCTGGTTTCCTCTACAGTCCGAACACATGCTATATAGGGGAATTGAATAAACTAAATTGCCCGTAGCGTATGAGTGTGTATGGATGTTTCCCAGTACTGGGTTGTGCCTGGAAGGGCATCCATTGTGTAAAACATGCTGGATAATTTGGTGGTTCATTCCGATGTGGCGGCCCCTGATGAATAAAGGAACTAAGCCGAAGGAAAATGAATGGATAATTGATAAAAAGTTTTAAAACACAATTAATTTAAACATGTAACGAGACAAAATAATAATTATGGCTATAATATTGGCAACCCCCTCACTCTTATTTTACATTTTTTGTATGCATTTTGGTTTATTTACTCAATTTATATGATTATATTTATGTATTGTATTTATTTGTTTTGTTCTGCTTTTATGTTAATGCATTGTATTTGATATGCATTTGCATTATTTGCAGATAAGAAAATCAATAAATAGTTTAAATTGTATTAATTTATCAATTAATTAGTATTTTGGGTCTACGCTTCTTAAATAAAAAAAGTATTTTAAAATGACTCTTGCCATAAATATCCCTGACAAGATTTTTGGTAAATAAACGATTTTTCCATTAAAGCGTATATGCCATGGTAAAAACTATTGTTTATATTGTTGAACATTTTGCTCTGAAGAAACACAAATAAGCAAACAGGCCATATTGAATTATTCTGGGGAAAAATTAAGCTGTTTTGACATTTGAAATAGCCTTTTCGTCTTTGACCTATTTACAGAATTGTTTGACAAAGATTATACAACACATTTGTGTCTTTAGCTTATTGTATCTTGAATACTTTGCATAGAAATTACAATTAATGAGCAAAACAATACACATTACAAGACGAATTGGAAATCAACAGTAGCAGCACAACAGCCCATTTCAATTGCTATAGCATTATAATGGTCAAAGCAAACTAACGACTTGCTAAACAGATCAAATGTGCATTATTTTACTGCAATAATCATGAACAGAAGTAAATTACCTGAATAATATTGTCGTCAAAGCCTCCCCATGGTTCCGCGTTCGTGTTTTTGCTTCCTTGTGAAGTCGACATTGTTTCGCACCAACAGCCACAATAATATGAACGGAAACTTTAGCTATTAAATTGCTAAAATATTGCTATCTATGGTTTGATTTTGGTGTTCATTGTAGTTTGATTTTAAAACGATCTACGCGGATTGTTTTGCCAGCTGTACAGCGCTGGGACAAAAATTCGACGTGATGACGACGAAATGTCTGACGCTACTTCCGCTAAGCGTAGACCAAAACAAAAAACTTCTCTACAAACCAGTTATTGGAGCCATATGTTCATCCATATTGTCATAATAAATCGAATTTAAACGCATGTATAAAATTACCAATGTTCAATAGCATAAAACATTGCGGTTTTAATGAATTAACCTTGAGCAAATTTAAGCAATCATGTCATGTCAAAATAAAAGTCATATTACGTAACGTTAGGCTGATTTATAATAAAGATCAGCGTTTTCATTTGTCTTAATTGATACTGTGAAATTAAATGTTTAATTTTGCTTACATCTTAAATCAATAAAATAAAATAACATGGATGGATATATTATGATTCATAATATACATATTTAATTATATCTATCTATCTATCTATCTATCTATCTATCTATCTATCTGTCTGTCTGTCTGTCTGTCTGTCTGTCTGTCTGTCTGTCTGTCTGTCTGTCTGTCTGTCTATCTATCTATCTATCTATCTATCTATCTATCTATCTATCTATCTGTCTATCTGTCTGTCTGTCTATCTGTCTGTCTGTCTGTCTGTCTCGGTCTGTCTGTCTGTCTGTCTGTCTGTCTGTCCGTCCGTCCGTCCGTCCGTCTGTCTATAGAATAAATATCTATCTATAAATAATAAATATACACAGTATATAAATATATTAATATATAATATATTATTATACATATATTATTATATATAAATACACAGATACCTAAAAAAACAGAATTATGCAAAAATATTTAAAAACATAATTAGAATTTTCATTTGAATATAATTTGTTTAGAAATAAACATTTCCTTAATAATAATAATAATAATAATAATAATAATAATAATAATAATAATATAAATATAATAATAATAATTTCAGACGTTTATGTTCGTTTTTAGACAGCATAATGCCAATGTTTTAACTTCCAAATAGTAAATAAATATTAATATTTGTGGAATATAAATTTAATATAATATAGACTGAACGTGTAGTTTTGAGAATTTTAGTTCTGATCTGAGAAATGTACCAAAACGACTGAGAAAAAAAGAAATTCTCATAAACTAATAAATACGTGATTCTATTTTCAATGGCCACCAGATGGAAGCATCACATTTAAAAAAGCAATCACAGTATCGCGAGATCAAGTTCTGTCGCGGTATTATCTGATCTCCGCTGACATTAGCCTCGCGGCCCGGCTAGAGTAAGCACGAGAGGACGCGGCAGCATTTTCTCCCAGGAGGCTTTTATTATATTAATAAAACCTTCATTTCCATACTAGGATACCAGGTCGCCCAGGTATGTATTCATCGAGACTTGACATATGATGTTTTGATGAGTACTTAAACTGTTAGCTAATATGGCGCAGGAATGTGAATCTAGGTTAGTGGGGGTGACCGCATGAGATCGCTATATTTGGTATCAAAAATACGTTTATGTTATTGTCATAGGGGCACATTGAAGGTATTGACAAGTATATAGTAATGTGAATGTTGTTTTAATACATATTGTGACATGTATAGTTATATACGAGTTAGGTTCACCGTGTCTCCCGGCAAATTGATACAAAAGGGGTTTCAGAAGGGCGACATCTAGGGTATATTTTCATCGTCCACTTCATATATCAAACCTTTGGTTTATTTAGGCTTTCTTATGATTTCACATGTCTTGAATAAGCGTGTGCTCTAGTCCAACTATTGCGTAGTAGTTGGTGAATGTCATCCTTGCAAGTGCTGCATAGTCAGTGAAAGTTGTCACACTATGCATAATCAAACTATAAGTGGTCAGTGAAAGTGGTCAAACTATGCATAATTTAGTAGTTTTTCATATTTTGTTTATTCTTCTTTATATTTATGCTTTTGAATAGCTTAAGACCTTCAAAATTCTTAAAAAATTGAAAAAAGTGACTTTTAATAACATTTTTTATGGTTTTTAATAGTTTTAAATGATATTTTGTCATTGGTGTTATATATTATGGTACAAAAAACATTGTAATATGCTGCCAGTACATCTTTTTGTTATTTTACAGATTTATTTCTTTATATTACTTCTTAAACATTCTTACAAGCTACTGAAATGTCAATAAAAGTCACTTTGTTAAACTGTAGAGTTGAATTTTCAACATCAGAAGTCGACAGAGCAGAGATAACATCCCACAACCGCAAATAAATGGAAAACACAAATGTAAGGAAGGTGTTAATTAAAAGATATTTTTTACAGTGTAGTTTTGGCTAACAAGAACTAAGATTGAGGTAAAGTTGGTTT
>CAIGQZ010000276.1:4619862-4631970 GCA_903798205.1 Danio tinwini
CAAGTAATGTGAGTTGCGTAGTAATGTTACTTATCTAAGTAATGAGTAAAGTAATGCCAAAGTCCCCTTTAGGACAAGTCATTTCATTCGGAGGCCAATTTTGAAATGCCACTGCGCAGGCATTCTGTCTGAATGGGGAAACATCAAATTCTCCAAAAATCTTTGCCAAGCTTACAATTACATTACATATTTAGAACCACCAATAAAATTAAACAACAACTGTCTCATAAATTTAGTTTCTAAACGAGATCACGACACCAACCTCATTTATGGCCATTCTACACATTATCATCCTCTAGATAATGCTTCGTCAGATCACGTTGGTCTTCTGAAGTAAATCCACAACTTGAGTTCAAAATGAGTTTGACAGGACAGACTGTACCCTACCTATTTGCTGAGATTCCAGTGTTTTTTGACCGAAAAACTGTCGTAAACGCACACGTCTGATCCGAGCTTCTACCTTGGAGAAGCGTCAGTCTATAGATATCGATGATTGGATCCTGTTATAGTAGGCGGGGCTTCATTCGCCATTTTAACCGTTACACTTTTCCTCAATCAAATCTATACGAGTAACACATCTTGTGTATTCTATAGAAGGCATGGAACGATAACCGTTTTTAAGGTATACCGCGGTTTGGAAAAGTCAAGGTTTTCATACCGCCAAAATTTTCTTTAATACCGTTCCTAAGGTATGTGTAAGATTTTTTTATTTACATTTTTTTTAACAGCAGCATCTCCAGCAGAAAAGATATCCAAAGATGCCATTTTAAATTGTAAATAAATCTGTGTTTTTTTTAACTAATAAAGACAGCAGACGTCAATGATTAATTTTCATTATTTGGCCTGGCTCGTTTACTGCTCCAAAATATTATAAATGTTTCTCAAAATAAAATATATTGTGTTCAAAAACTTTCCATTTTTTACACAGACATTTAAAAAGAATATATTTTAGAGCAGTAAATCACAATACCGTGAAACCGTGATATTTTTATCCAAGGTTTTCATACCGTCAGAATCTTATACCTGCCCATGCCTATTCTATAGTCTTTGGTAACGCATTACTTTAAGTAAGAATATTAGAGTTACTTTTTTTAAAGAATGTAATCTAAGTTGCTTTTAATTTAAGATTAAGATATTTTGGACTTCTGCGTTGAGTGCTTGCGTGTGGTCAGACGCAGACTTTATGCGGTTGCATGGCCCTCGCTGTGGTTGATGCTGACACGCACCTCTCAAAATAATGTAACTACACGTCGCAACGACGCAAGCTCTGTGATTTCTCGGCTTGGTAGCTGTGACAAGTGTAGGCGATACTGAGAGCCGCAAGCCCAATGGAGTGAAGTCTACATGATAAGTGTTGAGTCCTGTAAGGGAGCTCTAGATGTTTTGTGTTTACCTTATGATTAAAGTTGTTGTACGTCTGCCTGTTCCCGCCTCTAAATGAGTGAGTTTTAGCTACTTGTACATTAAGATAGCGTTCAAAAAAAAGCACCCGAGAAACTCAAGAAAGAGGAACATAAAAACCCACAGCCAGCTAGTGTTTTAGAAGTGTTATTGCAAAGCAACACAAACAGCATGCAGAAGTATAAATGCATGACTATGCGCAAGGTATGCGACCAGGGTCACGGCGATCACTCTACGCAGAAGTATACACCAGTCTTTACGCACTTGCCTAACTAATAATGCAACTAGTTACTTTTTTTGGCGAGTAACTCAGTAATGCAATGCATTACTTTAAAAAGTAACTTTCCCCAACACGGTTCCTAAACGCTGCTGATTGGCTGTTGTGTTCACATGCTCAACAGATATGACTGTGATTGGCTATGAAGGTCATTGTTTTTCCACTCTCACACAGATACAAAGATTCAAAGCCGTGTCGATCTATCAGCAGATCGCTCATAGACAGAACAGTTGATTGATGCAGCTTTGAAAACATGTATCTGTTAACCGATGACCTTCACAACCAATCACAGTCATATTTGTTGAGCACATGAACACCATAGCCAATCAGTAGTATTTAATAACGCGCTCAAATGTTAGCAGGAAATGGATGTGTTTTTTTTTATTTTTTTTCAGTAGCAAAGTCTATACTTTTAACAGCGCTAGGCTAGTCCATTTATATTCATGGAATTGAAATATCTATCGACTGTTGACCAGATCACAGTGTTACAAGGGAGAATAGAGTGTCTGAAAATATTATGTACTCATACCGTTGCTTATAAATAGAGGCGTGTGTCCTTCCCCAAAGCATGTGTATTCATAAGTTCTCTCCACTGCAGCAAATGGAGACCTCTGAGTCTTTTGCGAGACCATGGCTTCTCCAGGACTGTCCAGTCTCTTTCAAGAAGCAGGTTTGTATTGATTCACTCGGTTTATGTAATTTTGAACTCCTTAATGTACATGTGGAAAAAAAATAAATAAAATGCACATCTTGTTTAGAAACTGGATCCCGAACGCACTACACCTCTGACTGAGTGGCTTCTAGGGAATCATCCGGTTTGTAGTGCTCCAGTAAAATACCACTTCAGCACAAACCCTCATGACTGGCTGCTTGTTTCCAAGGAATCTCGGGTGAGTTATTTATTTGTAATAATAAAAAAAAGTTATTCGCTTGGTTGTATCTGAAGTGCATTCAAGTTGTTGTTGTTTTTGAGAGTAAATGGTGTAATGCAGTGTTGGGCTTAGGGCAAACATGCCTGGAGGCCCACCAGCACTGCATGTTTTGGATGTCTCTGTTGTCTCCACACCCATTACAGGTCTTTCAGTCTCTGCTAATGAGCTGATGATCTGAATCGGGTGTGTTTGGTTGTGGAGACATGGAAAATGTGCTGGTGGTCCTCCAGGAGCAGGGTTGAGAAACACTGCTTTAACTAATAGCATCTGATATAATGTGATGTGTGTGTATGTATGTGAATATGTGATTTGCCACACTTGTAAACTGGAAAGTGCAACTGGAAAGTGCTTAAATTTGACATTGGAAAAGGTGTAAGAGCTCTGGGTATAGAACGGGCGCCCAAACTTTTTCTTTTGAAGGGCCAAAAACTAAACTTAATGTGGTGGGCCGGAGATAAATATACCAAACTGTAAAGTTGTCTATGTAATTTCCTAATTTATAATATAAATAATACTTAAATTTATTACATTTAAAATACTTTAATTGTATTAATAATTATACATTTTGTACATTTTAAAATTAATAAATGAATGTATTAAAATAAAAAACAAACAATCCCATTTATAACCCTAAAAAATACACTTTGCCTTCATTCGCTTGCTCGTATCTTCTGCAATGTCCATCAATTGACTGTATTTACTTTTTTTTTATCTGATCCATTCACAACATTTAATTAAAACATTTAATTTCAGTTAGCTTTTTTTTTTTTTGTAGCTCAACAGTTAAAAAACAAAAGTTATATTAAATTAGAAATGATAATCTCTAGTAAGGCTGTTATCATTCTCTGTTGTTATTCTCAGATGGGGTGGAGGGCCAGGTCAAAGGTTACCGTAGGCTAACTTTGGCCTGCGGGCCCTAGTTTGGGCATCTCTGGTATAGAAAAATCGATTTTTCCTAATTAAAGCTGCCATTAAATGCAACCTAGGTAAAAATTATATATATTGAGTCTGTGTACTCTAACTTAAACAAACAAACAAACAATTGACCGGAATAGAAATGGCATCAACCACCAATATAACGTAAGGGTAGTCAATTTGCCCAGAGTGTTTTGTTGAATTTTTGAAAATGCTCAAAGCATTTTCACAAAATATGTGTGAAAAATAAGATTTGTCACCAAAAATCATTCCATTTTCTGAAACACTGAGAAAATTGTGGCCAAATTAAGCCTCAAAATCACCCCAGAGTAGATAAAAACATTTCCAATAGCACACAAGGGTTAAATTAGGGATGTCCCGATCAGGTTTTTTTTTGCCCTAGAGTCTGAATCATTTGATTTTGAGTATCCATCGTTACCAAAACCCAATCCAATAATTCTGTAATACATAAAAAAAATAAAGAAGAGCGAAGAAACAGATCCAGGATGTTCCGTATTCCTTATTTAATTCACCTTATTTTAACATTCAACAACTCTCTTAACAAACAGAGCACTTCTGTGAGGTAGCTTGAAAAAATTGAAATAAAATTCTCCACTTTTGAACTTTAATGCAAACAGTAAATCCAATATAAAAATAAATAGCTCCTTGGCGGCGCAATAGCCCAGTGGTTAGCACATACAGTGTGGTAGCACTTCAGGGTTCGAATCCCAGCTCGAAGACATTTAACATTGAGGACAAAATAAATCCTAAAAAAAAACCAAAAACAAACAGCACCTCAACTTAAAATATCCGGCGGGCAATGCCAAGTTTACATATCTCACAGTTTGCTATGGAAATGTTGTCGTCATCAACTTTGTTACCGTAACACCGCAGACATACTTGCTCTTTCTGCTTCAAGCTACTTCCATGTTCTACTTTGTCTTTGTATTTAACCAATAGCGTCTCTGCAACAAAGTGATGTCATGCTGCATGCGTTGCTGCTTCTGTGTCACCGCATAACTATAGATGTGCTAAAAAATAATGAGAATAAATAAATGCATATATATTCGAGTCCTGATCGGGAGGTAACGTCCGATTCCGATCGAGTCTGAAACTGCATGAACCGGCCCGGTTACTGATCACGTGATCAGATTTGGACATCCCTAGTTTAAATGCAACCTTTGTAAAGTCATGTGTATTTATATATATATATATATATATTAAGTCTGCACAAACTAACACTTTTAACAAACAATTTACAGAAAGAGCAACAGCTACCTGCCTTCGACTTCCAGAAGGCTTGGGGTCAGCTTCAGGACCTGGAGTCGTGGCTTCTGAAGGAGAAGTTGCCGATTCGTGAGCGAACCTGCAGCAGCAGCTCTACCTTCTCCATTGAGATGATCGACGAAAGCGACTTTAATCTGGATGAACTAGAAGATGAGCAAGAAAAAGCAAACGACACTCTTGAGGAAGAGGAACTCAACAAGTGGCTTGTCAACTCAAGCCCGATCAAGCAAAATCAAACCAACCCAGATGCAGAGCGTTTCAAGCAGATCTTCAAACCTTTCTACGAGAGCTTTTCCTCTAGCGATTGGCTATCAAAATCTGACTGCGGCTCCTGCTGTGCCACACGCACTACATCTGTGGAGATTGAAAACCTCGGAAAGCTCAAGTGCCTAAAAACGCCACCGCCATCCACTCCAGTCACCACTCCAGATCCCATGGAGATGTGGCTCCACAAGACCATCCCTCTGGAGAGCACATGCAAAGCCAATGAGAAATGCACCAGCTACACCCAATGCGTCTGCGAAGACAACTGTGGAAAAGAAGCTCTTAGCGCTTGGCTCCTCAAGAAAGAGGGTCGAGATAAAAATGGCGTTCCCGTCAATAAGAACAGCACAAACAAAGCCTCTAGCCACCAGCAGGAGCAGCAGCAGAAGGTTCAGGCCATCCTTGAGGCCTGGCTGCACCCCAGTAACACTGCCAAATCCCCAGACCTGACGTCTCTGTCTGCGTGGGTGATCCCACACATTAAACTCGCAGATCCGGAGAGGTCCGGCGAGAATCCTCTGCAGACCGAGAGCTGGCTGCATCCGGCAATCAAGCAAATTAGCAGCACCACCGAGACGCCAAACAAAGCAGAGAGCAAGAATGCAAATGAGCAGGAAGGGAAAAATAATGTTGAGGAGGACAAATGGCTTTTACGCAAGCGGGTCAGTGCACAGGTGAGCAGGAGATCTCTCTTAGATAGAATTGTGAGGGTGAACTACCCCTTTAAATATTCAATGTCATGGTAGTATATAGGGCTTCACGATACTGGAAACAGACATAGCAATATTTTATTTTTCTGTGATGACAGGAGTAGGACCAGACAGAATCTGCGGACATTTTTGTGATTTTTGTGCAGAATTTTGGGAGGATCATAACTAAAAACTTAATATATGAAATAAAATAGCACATTTTTTACTTTTATTCAATGTTTACAATGCAAATCCCTTTGGATTCACTTTATTTGGTAAACAAAGCAAGTCTCCCATATAATATATCTACTAAAAGACAGAAGTTCTTTCTTTACTAACAGTTTTTTTTAATAAATAAATCATATGAACATTTTCATATTAGTCAATAGGGCTGTGTTATGGCAAGGGCCTCACGATATGATACATCATGATACATGGGTCGTGATACAATATATCAGGATATGATAAATATTGTGATATATTGCAATAGTTTGCATTAGTATGCGTGTCACATTATATTGACAACTTGATTTCCTTGCTCTGTTAAACATCATTTGGGAAATATTTAAAAAAGAAAAAAATTAAAAGGGGGGCTAATAATTTTGACTTCAACTGTATATATATATTTATATGTATGTATTTATGCATGCATGCATACATATATAAATAATGTTAAATGGTACCAAATAAAGGCTGGTTCACAATTGTAATATTCTGAATTAGAAACAGTGGAAAACTTATCTTACCTAGTGGAAATATTTGCTTACTATTTTTTTTTAAAGATATCATCCTTAAATTTTATTTTATGCTTTTCATTTTTTGCAGATTAGGAACAAAATTTACATTTATGCCGGTGTAGGCTGAAGTGTCAGAGAGATGAGTGTATTTTCTACAGGTGGTTTGTCAAACCCACTCACCTGTGAGAGAGAGACTCAGAATTGCAGAATGTTTTGAGCTTGTCGTGTGGTTGGGGGAGAGAAGATTTTTTACATTTATACGTATTTTAAATAGATAGTAACTACTGTATAAATAAAATTAAAAACTACAAAACAATAAATACAAAAACATAATTGTGCTAAAATATAGTACAGTATCAAATATAGCAAATAAACTGTATTTAATTTAAATAAGATCAAATTTGACCACTATGTAGAAACCATGTGCACAGTCATGGTGCAAAAATGTGCTATGTTACATAAATGCCTTTATTATATTGATATTTGGTATTGTCAGTGGTTATCACTGTCGCTTTACAGCAAGAAGGTCGCTGGTTCAAGTCCTGGCTGGGCCTGTTGGCATTTTTGTGTGGAGTTGTTCTCCCCGTGTTGGCGTGGGTTTCCTCCGGGTTCTCCGGTTTCCCCCACAGTCCAAACACATGCGCTATAAAGGAATTGAATAAACTGAATTGGCCGTAGTGTATGAGTATGTGTGTTTCCCAGTACTGGGTTGCGGCTGGAAGGGCATCCGCTGTGTAAAACATATGACGGAGTAATTTGTGGTTCATTCACTAGACACTAAGCCGAATGAATGAATATTAATGTTCTCTGTTGGTTTATTTAGGAAAGGCTCGGCCTCCCCATAGTATGTGACCTGTTTTCCTGTATGAAGCTCGGCGGCGACAAAGAAAAGTGGCTCCATCAAGCCGCCACACAGGTGAGAGAGAACACGAATATAAAATAATTATGCAGAGCTGTTTTATTCGTTCAAGCCAAGTCAAAGTATGTTCTCTTCTGGTTTCAGATATGAATGCAGCAGCATTACCCTAGTGCTATTTAATTGCTGATTATTGCACAACACTCTTCTTCCGTGCTCTTTGGGGATTCGTTCTGTCTGGGATCTTCTATCGACTTAAAGTGATTTGAGGCCCGTGGCACATCATTTTTGGGAATTGCTGTCATATTTTTCTTTTTTATTGGCTCAATGCAATTCCAGTGATGAAGGGAAGACCAATGATTTCAGTAATGTGATTTAAATTTCAGGAACATATGGACTGGATGCATACAAAACAAATTATTTTTTCACCACAGGGTCATGATGGGAGAACTGAAATGTTCAAAATCTGTCTAGAATAGTTTATCGCACACAGCTTTCTTCTTTTTTTCCCAAAACATTCATATGAAGATATGCTCTAAACCATTTTAACCTCTTTGAAGATATATTTATATAGAATTATTTTACTATTTTAAGTATGGAGTTTTCTTTGCCACTTGTTTTATTCGTTGTGATCAACAAAAGTCACATGCCAGCTAAACATAGCAAAACTTCTGTTTCGAAACAGAACTGGTGCCTGATGTGTTGAATGTGTAGCAATGCTTGCTGTCAGTCCATGTGTGTGCGCATGAGTGTGTGTGTGTGCAAGAAAAACAATACACCTTAGTCTACTGTGTCATGTGTGTGGCTTGAACCTGTGGCAAACGATCAGTATAGCGCTCTTTAAAATGCATCTGTTATACAGCAACCACTGATACTGCTTTGTGAACATGTAGACAGGATTTAATCTTTGCACTTAAAGATTAGAGATTTAAGAACTGCTTCAGAAATGAGAAACTCTGAGAAGTCAACTTAATCTTGGTGTCAGTCTTTCAACTAGTAATGGACCAAGGACTGAGTATATAAACGTTTCTTTTTTGTTTTCCTGTCAGGATTGTGCCAGACCGCTGATTGCACACAAGTACTTATTTAGGTTGCTCTAAAGTATTGCTTACGTCATCTATAATGCTTTGATTCATCTCAAATCAATAAATAAACATATGCATAAATATAAACGTTTCCTGTCGTTAAAGTGACTCGTTTCCTGACACTGAAAATGTCACTCAATGGTCACTTTATTAGGTACACCTGTTCAACTGCTCGTTAACACAAATGCCTAATCAGCCAATCACATGGCAGCAAATCTATGCATTTAGGCATGTAGACATGGTCAATACGATCTGCTGCAGTTCAAACCGAGCATCAGAATGGGGAAGAAAGGGGATTTAAGTGACTTTGAACGTGGCATGGTTGTTGGTGCCAGACGGGCTGGTCTGAGTATTTCAGAAAATGCTGATCTACTAGGATTTCCACGTACAACCATCTCTAGGGTTTACAGAGAATGGTCTGAAAAACAGAGAAAATATCCAGTGAGCGGCAGTTCTGTGGGTGCAAATGCCTTGATGATGTCAGAGGAGAATGGCCAGACTGGTTCCAGCTGATAGAAAGGCAACAGTAACTCAAATAAGCCCTCTTTACAACCGAGGTCTGCAGAAGAGCATCTCTGAACACACAACACGTCCAACCTTGAGGCGGATGGGCTACAGCAGCAGAAGACCACACCGGGTGCCACTCCTGTCAGCTAAGAACAGGAAACTGAGGCTACAATTCACACAGGCTCACCAAAACTGGACAATAGAAGATTGGAAAAATGTTGCCTGGTCTGTTGAGTCTCGATTTCTGCTGAGACATTTGGATCAGAATTTGGCATCAACAACATGGATCCAGCCTGCCTTGTATCAATGGTTCAGGCTGGTGGTGGTGGTGTAATGTGTGGGGGATATTTTCTTGGCTCACTTTGGGCTCATTAGTACCAAATAAGCATTGTGTAAACACCACAGCCTGCCATTGTTGCTGACCATGTCCATGCCTTTATGACCACAGTGTACCCGTCTTCTGATGGCTACTTCCAGCAGAATAACGCATATATAACGAATAATGTCATAAAGCCTGGATCATCTCAGACTGGTTACTTGAACATGTCAATGAGTTCACTGTACTCAAATGGCCTCCACAGTCACCAGATCCCAATCCAATAGAGCACCTTTGGGATGTGAAGCGGGAGATTCACATCATGGATGTGCAGCCGACAAATCTGCAGCAACTGCGTGATGCTATCATGTCAATATGGAGCAAAATCTCTGAGAAATATATTTCCAGTATCTTGTTGAATCTGCCATGAAGGATTAAGGCAGTTCTGAAGGCAAAAGGGCTCCAACCCGGTACTAGTAATGTGTACCTAATGAAGTGGCCAGTGAGTGTGTATATAAATAAATAAAGAGGATCTTGGAAAGTAAAAAATAGTTTCTGACCAACAGTCTGCTGATAAAATACATTTGGAAATATCACAAGCTACATGAGACTGCTAATATTGTACTTTACTAATGCTAAATTGTCATACAAAACCATTTTACATTTAAGTAAACACTTTGCTAAATGCACAAATGTGAAAAGAATATTTCTAACACAGATTAGCAACATTAAATATGTGCTTATAGTTACAGATATACATTCAGGTATCTGTTAAAGGGATAGTTCACCCAAAAATGAAAATTTCCTGTTAATTTACTCCCCCACAGGTCAGCTAAGACTTTATTTTTCTTCAGTAGAACATTAAAGAAGATTTTGAGCAGAATCCGTGCTCCCTGGTGATTCTGATAATGAGAGTGAATGGTGATTGTTGATTTTTCTACATTCGCACGTGCCAATATCTGTTTGACCAGGCTATGAATTAAAACTAAAACATTGTAAATAATATTCATTTTCTTACACCGATCAATCAATATGCTTCGCGAGACCTCAGTGTGTCATCCAGAGTTAAAAAGTATTGATTTGGACTTGCTTGTCTGTGTTTATTTTTAATCTCAAAAGATTGTCGCCATTGACTGCCATTATACGAATCACCAAGGATTCAGCTCAAAGTCTTTCTTCAATGTTCTACTGAAGGGAATAAAAGGCTCCTGCATCATGGATGAGTAAATGAACATGAAATATACATTTTTGGGTGAACTATCCCTTTAACTCAATGCAGATATAATTTCATGTCATAAAATACATTCAAAATGTTGAGTTTGTAGTAAATACTGCCACAATCAAACCCCAAACGTGCATTTTCTACTGCGTTTTCTTCTTCACAGTTAGCCTGTGTGAGATAGTATGAAATATTTGTTCTGCATGACTGCTGAATGTACTAAAACGATATTAACAATTAATAATTATTCCAATATTCCCTATATTTAGTGATAAGTATTACATTTTAGAGCAATTTCTTGTCATTTTTCTCAGTTTAGCTGTACAGTTGATGGGCACAGAATTTACATGAAAGTAATTTCAACTATGATATTGTAAAAAAAGGAGCATTTGTTGGGTATCTAATCAGTAGTGAGTAGGAGAGCTTCCCTTCAGGTGGTCCCAGTTACTATAGAGAGCAAAGAGTCCAGAGAACGTCAGTCCGGCCAATCCACCTCTTGCTGCCCCCCGCAACCCTCCTGCAACAGAACACACTAAACATAAGCAGCTCTTTTGCATGCGCCTTTAGATGAACTTTACCTTAAAAATTTTAGCAGACGCTGTCATCCATAGTGACTTACAATAAGGAAGGAATCAAGCGAAACATTATTGATTGCTAGCAAAACGCCTAATGTTCATAATGGTAATGCTCAGAGTAAAGGGTGATTTTTATTTTTAAAACTAAACTGGAGATAGATGTCACGCTGGCGCAGTGGGTAGCACGATTGCCTCACAGCAAAAAGGTCGCTGGTTCCAGCCTCGGCTGGGTCAGTTGGCATTTCTGTGTGGAGTTTGGGTTTCCTCTGTGTGGGTTTCCTCCGGGTTCTCCGGTTTCCCCCACAAGTCCAAAGACATGTGGTATAGTTGAACTGGTTAAGCTAAATTGACCATAGAGTATGTGTGTGAATGAGTACGAATGAGTGTGTATGGGTGTTTCCCAGTGATGGGTTGCAGCTGGAAGACCATCCGCTGCATTAAAACATTCTGGATAAGTTGGCGGTTTATTCCGCTGTGGCTACCCCAGATTATTAAAGGTATAAGCCGAAAAGAAAATGAATGAATGAAGGTGGAGATATGGTATAAAAATATGGCATTTTAACTACAATCGAAAGACTTATTTAAATAAGTAAATAATAATAATAAAGGTAGTATGTTTTTTATTTACAGTAGTATGAAGACATAAAAAATGAATGAAAATGGAATGAGGTAATGAAGTAAATAAATAAATAAAAATGTATGTAATGGATAACTGCATAACTAAGCAGTGGTGGTTTAATTTAGTTGATAATTTGGTTAAAATGTTGAGTCATTATGAAATACCTGAGCCAAAGTCTGTCATCATCATTATGAGCTTAAACGTCTCACATTATTGAGCAAAAATGTGAACACAAGGTGTTTGTTTTTGGAGTATTTTCTCCTTCTATGATGAGCAACTCATTATTATGGAGGAAAAATAAGATTGAACCAGCGATTCTTTGCATGGGAGTCGGTTGTTCTAACAAGAGACTAAAGACCATGGCCTCTAGTGTCTGTCGCTAGAGCACCTTTTGAGGTCAGAGGAGTGAGATTTACCTGCACAGCACTT
>CAIGQZ010000276.1:4631980-4648966 GCA_903798205.1 Danio tinwini
GACGAGCCCCCATTTATAACCCACCGGTCCTAATGCATCTAACCCGCACTAAGCTGGGATTGAACCTGCGGTTCTTTGCATGGCAATCGGTTGCTCTAACAAAGAGGCTAAAGACCATGGCCTCTAGTGTCTGTCGCTAGAGCACCTTTTGAGGTCAGAGGAGTGAGGTTTACTTGCATAGCACTTCGCTAGCTGGCCTTCGTTACACTCACCCCGCCTAAACCTCACTCCCATCCCGGACGAGCCCCCATGTGTAACCAACCGGTCCTACTGCACCCAACCCGGTCTGAGCTGGGATAGATGGGATGCATGGCAGTCGGTTGCTTTTAAAGGTCTGCTGCTAGAGCACCTTTTGAGGTCATATGAGTGAGATTTACCTGCATAGCACTTCGCTAGCTTTACACCAAAGTCCCTTTAAGGCAAGCCAATTTACTTGGCAGCCATCTTTGAAATGCATCTCGGGCAGTATGCTCGGGCATTCTGTTTGAATGGGGAAACATCAAATTTTCCTAAACTACTTGCCAAGATTACGATTACATTACATATTATGAATAACCAATACAATTAAACAACAACTGTCTATTTAGTTTCATTTCTAAATGTTCGTATCACATAATCTGCAGAAACTCACGTCTTGTCCAAGCCCCACCCTGGTGAGTTGTCATTCTATAGTGATCACTGATTGGCTCCTGTACTAGAAGGTGAGCTATATTCGCCATGTAGCGATCGCTGATTGGCTTCTGTACTAGAAGGCGGGGTTTTATTTGTCATATTGACTGTTACACTCTTCCCCCATTCAAAGGAATACGAGTGACACGTCTTGTGTATTCTATAGTCTTGGTGTACACTCACCCCTCTAAACCTCCCTCCCATCCCGGACGAGCCCCCACATATAACCCACCGGTCCTACTGCATCCAACCCACTCTAAGCTGGGGTTAAACCTGCAATTCTTTGCATGGGAATCGGTTGCTCTAACAAAGAGGCTAAAGACCATGCCCTCTAGTGTCTGTCGCTACAGCACCTTTTGAGGTCAGAGGAGTGAGGTTTACCTGCACAGCACTTCACCAGCTGGCCTCCGTTACACACATGTATACATAAAAATGTAAACTGTCTATAAATCACTTCTTAGTAAGACATGTCATACTCTTTTCATTTTTTTTAACATGTGTCTAGATATCCAAGTAAAATAAAACCTAATTCATACATTTGATGTTAAGTTTTCTTTTAAAAGCGTCCTGCCGTTATTAGCGCGCAATGAATCTTGGGATGTTCAAGGCCGCAAAGGATCCACCAGTTGTATCCTTCATTACCTGTGAAACGAAGAACGCATTTTGAGGCTGCATTTGATGGAGTCTTCAAATTTTTTTTAATAAGACAGGCTTTGTGGCGGAGCGCCCTTCGAATGTATCCTTCGGAGGATGCAGCCTCTGAAACGAGACATAGCTCATGTCCATACTAATATGTTTTCATTTAAAAAGCGCATATTTTTCACTTTGTTTCAGCCGTCCAAACTGAGATTGCATTTTTAGGAAACAAAATATCTTTTTAAAAATGCTGTTCAATGTGGATCAATTTGTATATGCCATTTTCGTGTTGTGGTGTAGACTGTAAAAATGGAGGCTTTCGAAAACGATAATGCATTTTAGTCATATGACCAATTCAGCTAACATGGTGGACGACATTGAAAAGCTTGGATGCTGTCCGTCCTGACAGCTTTATTAGTAATTAAAGATTATTATCAGTTTGTACATGCTCCATATTGCCTCTCTTCAAAGGACAGGAATGTTTACTGTGAGATGTTGTTCAGCGGTGGAAGCAGGCCACGGTTGCGACATTTTGCTGCAACATTTCAAAGAGACGGAAAATAAATAAACGACAAGCGGATATTCATTCATTCATTTTCTTTTCGGCTTAGTCCCTTTATTAATCCAGGGCCGCCACAGCAGAATGAACCGCCAACTTATACAGCACAAGCACTTACGCAGCGGATGTCCTTCCAGCTGCAACCCATCTCTGGGAAACGACTACACGCACTCATTCACACTCATTCACTACGGACAATTTATCCTACTCAATTCACCTGTACTGCATGTCTTTGGACAGTGGGGGAAACCGAAGCACCCGGAGGAAACCCACGCGAATGCAGGGAGAACATGCAAACTCCACATAGAAATGCCAACTGACCCAGCCGAGGCTCGAACCAGCGACCTTCTTGCTGTGAAGCGACAGCACTACCTACTGCGCCACTGCGTCGCTGACAAGCAGATATGACACAGGTAAATGCGTCTTACATCTGTGCACATGCGCAGAACATGAACAAAATTATTTCCAGTCGTGCTAGAGTGGATGAAGGAAAGAACTGAAAAGGATAGTGTGAACATGGAGTGTTTTTAGATGTAAACACTGCTTTCAAATTGATCCGGATGAGTGTAGACGTAAGCTTTGTGAATGGCGGCAGAATTGTTGGACTGCTGTGGTCTTCTCTGCCTAATTCCATTGACTGCACATCTGGGCTGACTGTATCTGAGTTCATGAACTGATCTGTGACCTTGTCATTGGAGATGAACACAAATACCGTTACAGCCCTGGAATGCAAGCATAGCTGTAGTGACAATCTCACAGACAGATGGAGAAACTCAGAGCTTCGCCCATCGCCAGAACATGCAGAGGAGCGATAGAGCTGTGTGAAGCGTAAGGACTCCACACCCAGCATGAGTTCAGGCTTGATAAGTGCTCAATGAACTGGGGGGTATGAGAAGGAGCCCACCCTTCACATACAAACACCAATGGAACACTCCAAAATAGCACGCCGTCCCTTTAAAACATGTTGCCACGTGTCTACATTCTTGCTTTCTGTCAAAATATAACAGAAGCTGTCCACATATGCACAACACCAAAACAATGCCAGCAAAAAAAGCTGTAACTATACGAGTTTATAGCACCGTAATGATCAACGAAGACTTCCTGCGCGCTTGTAAATACAGCCTGTTTGACTTTTGACTGTGAGATAAAGAGAGATCTTGTGACAGTCTTTGGAGACATTACAGAGAAACTGCGGGCACTGCAAAACTCTTATCTGACAGTGAACTCTGCCAAATGCTTTTCAGCTTATCAAGCAATGTGCTGCATCTGAAACTTCCCTTCTAAGAACCACGCAGCATGATGGGAAATTATTTTGAGACTTCCTAAGGAAAGTTTTCCCCTATATTTTAAATATGAATCAGCTACAGGAAAACACCTGTAGGGTAATTCAGCAGGAGCTTCCTTATAGAAACAGTGGCATTGTGTGATTAGCACCACAGAATGGCCTTCAATGACCTTAAAGGGATAGTTCATCTAAAAATGAAAATTCTGTCATCTATTACTCATCCTTCACTTGTTCCAAAGCTGTTTGCGTTTCTTTATTCTGTTGAAAACAATTGAAGATATACTGAAGAATGCTGAAAAACAAAACAGACATTGACTTACATAGTATTTTCTAGTCTCAACTATGGATGTCAATGACTGATTTTTTCCAGCATTCCTCAGAATATGTTGTGTTAGGGTAAACTGTCCATTTAATCAAGTTCAAGAAGTAATTTATAATTGAATTAATAATCGAATAATACATCTACATATAAATATATTTGTAAGGAATCTCTAAATCAATGGTCTCAAACTCAATTCCTGGAGGGCCGCAGCTCTGCACAGTTTAACTCCAACCACCTCCAACTCACACCTGCTTAATATTAATAGTCCATAGTAGTCTTGAACACCTTGATTAGTGTGATCAGCTGTGTTTGATTAGGGTTGGAGCAAATCTGTGCAGAGCTGCGGCTCTCCAGGAATCCAGTTTGAGACCTATGCTCTAAACATTTTTGAACCAGACCTGGGCTCTGAGGTTAATAAATATTAGACTTTACATGTAATTTATATCACAATGATGCATTTAATCAAGACAATATGTTGAATTGTTTAAAGAACATTTTGATTTAAGCTCAAATTGATTAATTCAATGCCTTCTTGCGGAATAAAAGTATTAATAATTCAGCAAACACACATTTTAAAATGCTGGCAATTTATATTAAGCAAAACAATAATATTATCACAATGTTATATTACTTGTAACCAATCGTGTTATACGTCTATATTCTCTAAATTACGAGATTGTACTGTAGTAGATTACTATTAGGGGTGTGACAAGACACTTACTCCACGAGACGAGACATGAGATAAGGTTCACGAGAACGAGGCAAGACAAGACTTTTACAGTATTTTAAAGAAATCTTCAATAATAAAATACATGAATGGAAAATATTTTATTCAACTGAAAAATAAAAAAATCACAAACTGCAAAAATATTTAGGTGCTTTTTTAAATCAACTTGAATAACTTGAATGAATGTTATTTCACTTCTGTTTTAATGAATTCTACTATGCTGTAAAGGACATGCAAACGCTGCAAAATATTTAGCTAATATATGAATGGAAAATATATTTTTATTCAACTGAAGAAAAATCACAAAATGTAAAACAATTCAGGTGCTTTTTAAAATCAGCGTGTAATGAATGTTATTTTACATTTATTGTAATAAATTGTGCCATAAAGGACATGCAAACACTGCTAAATATTTAGCTGTAAACTTTACAAACTGGCTTCTTCCCTGTACAATTTCACATGAGAATTGAACTCCTTTCCACAAATTAAACTTATATTATTATATATTTTTTTCAAAGCATGTAATCATGTCATTTTTGGTTTTTAATTTTCAACAATTTCTTTTTCATTTAGCAACAGCTTCTGTTTTTTCCGGACAGCATAAACGTGTGTTGGGTTATGATGATAATGACGACAACGGCTGTATGTGTCTCTAGGAGTTCACTGTCACTGTGTGTGTGTATGTGTGTGCGACTGCGCGCACTCGGAGGAGATGTGTGTCTGTGGTCCTTTACTGACTTAATGGGTGCAGAGAACTGTCAAACAGCTGAGTGTGTATGGCTTATCTTGTCGTAAAATGCGGCTAGAAGTCCTACACAACATGTCTATACTGCACTTCAATATTGTGACTGAAATAAGAATACTCCACGTCTTAATTCGATTAGTGTTTACAATGATTTAAGCTTATCTAAAGTACTATTCCATCGCATGTTATGAGCCGTGGTCAATGTGTGTTGCTGCAGTTGTAGCAGCCTCTGCTTTTAAACGCGACTACCCTTGAACTTCGGTGAAGAAAGAAATCTGTTACGTCACACTCACCCGCCTCAAATGAGTGACGCACAACTCCGAGGCCAGTCTGTCAGGTGTGTGCAAAGCACTTGATGTGCGGTTCTAATCCAATCCTGCCTCCAGTCTTTAGTGCTAAGTTCACCCTTACGCTCCATCCTAACATCACAACTTTAGTCTCGCAAGATCTCATAGCCAGAGGTCTCGTCACATCCCTTATTACTATGGTTTACTTTTAGGGCCACGGTATATGAAAGTACATCAAACCGGATTTTAATGACTTATCGATCTCTTATGTTACTGTAGCTAATGATCTGTTGCTATTATTAGTTTTTAGAGCATTTTCAAATGATTAATTTATATTGATAATAGTAAATCAAATTACTTTCATCAACTTAAAAAAAAATGTTTTCCCTTTTGTCCTCTATGACAGTGTTTCTCAACCATGTTCCTCCAAGCCCACCAGCACTGCATGTTTTGGATGTCTCCTTTGTCTGTCACACCCATTACAGGTCTTTCTGTCTCTGCTAATGAGCTGATGATCTGAATCAGGTGTGTTTGGTGAAAGAGACATGGAAAATCTGCAGAGCTGGATGCAACGTGTATGAGAAACACTGGTTGAACGTGGTTGAGAAACACTGCTCTAAGAAGTCTTCAGCAGAAAAGGAAGTAGATATCATTGTTGAACCTTGCCCTATTTTCTTGCTTTCTTAACACAATGTGATAAACATATAATACATGATACCTGGAGATTTGTAGAGGACACCAGTCATTGTTCCTGCAGCAATGGTGTTTAGGTCGTCCTCTGCTCCTCTGGCTTTCTCTATGATCACCCCAAACGCACTGTATAGCAGAGCTAAACAAACACACACACGGATTGGTGTTCAGCTTCAACGTAAATGAAAACAGCTTCAACAGTAGCCTAATATTGTCTCCATGTGTATTTAAAATATATATAAGCAAGACCTCTTAAAGCAGGGGTCACCAAACTTGTTCCTGGAGGGCCGGTGTCCTGCAGATTTTAGCTCTAACCCTAATCAAACACACCTGAACAAGCTAATGAAGGTCTTACTAGGTATACTTGAAACACCCAGGCAGGTGTGTTAAGGCAAGTTGGAGCTAAACCCTGCAGGGACATCTGCCCTCCAGGACCGAGATTGGTGACCCCTGTCTTAAAGGGATAGTTCACCCAATAATGAAAATGTACTCACCGGTTACTCAACTTCAAGTGGTTTTACATCTGTTTGAGGTTCTTTCATGTGTTGAACACAAAATAAGATATTTTGAAGAATGTTGGAAACCTGTATGTCGCACAGTGGCTAGCACTGTCGCCTCACAGCATGCCTCCCTGTGTTGGCGTGTGTTTTCTCGGGGTGCTCCGGTTTCTCCCACAGTCCAAACACTTGCACTATTGGTGAATTGAATAAACTAAATTTACTGTAGTGTATGAGTGTGTGTAAATGAGTGTGTATGGGTGTTTCCCAGTACTGGGTTGCAGCTGGAAGGGCATGCACTTTGTAAAACATATACTGGAATAGTTGGTGTTTCATTCCGCTGTGGCGACCTCTGAAATGGAGACTAAGCTGAAGGAAAATGAATGAATGAATGGAAGCCTGTAACCATTGACTTCCATAGTAGAAATCTACAATTGAAGTCAATGGCTACCGTCCTCCAACATTCTTCAAAATATATTCCTTTGAGTTTATCAGAAGATAGAAATGCAACTACAAGAACAAGTTTTTTTTTAGAGCAGAATTAGTTTTTTGATGAACTGTCCCTTTAAACATGTCCTGCAACAATCAATATGTTTGTAATATGTGTCGAAGGCCCCGGTTTCCACCTGGTATTAACATGCATTTTTAGCAATGCAATTAATAGTGATCAACAGAAGTGTATTTTTAGCATTTACACCTGGTATTAACATACAGTGCAATGTGTTTCTTGAGACCATTTAAAATTTTATTTCCATTTAATTTTTTTTTTTACCATTTTTACCATAGTTATTATTCATTTTATCAGATTTTGTCAAAATCTGTTCCCTTTATTTTATTCATTTTGCTATTGAAGTTGGTCAGGCTGCAATGTCAAACCTTAATTACACTAAGTAATGTGTACACCTGAAGTCCTGGTGAGCTCTCTGGTTTTTTCTTTTAAAAAAGATTTAAATACTGCATATTTTTCAGTTGTACAGCAAAGAGAAAATCTATAATTTGATCCTGTAATATTTTATTTTTATTTATTTCTGCATTACCTGATTCTGATTGATCAATCACATCATTTTAAAATATGTTATTCCTTAATAACAACGGATTAAACTAATAAACCAGGCTCGTCACTTTGCGTCGGGCTGTATTCAGCGATAACAACCAGCTGGATAAACATTATTCTTTACTTATATGTGATCCCAACAAAAACATTGTCTATGTGAAATATAGAGAAAATGCAGAGGTCGTGCTTATCGCCTTGTCAGCCTTATCCCAGAAATCCTAGGCTGCTGACAGGGTTATTTTTTTTTTATTCATTAATGTGTCATTTTAGCCTAAGTGGAACATATTTGTGTAGGTCATTTTATATACAGCACCTGACAAAAGTCTTGTCATCAATTCCAGTTGTACGAGCAACAAATAATAACTTGACGTCTAGTTGATCATTTGGAAAAGTGGCAGAAGGTAGATTTTTCCCATGAATCATCTGTTGATCTGCATCCTAATCATCACAAATACTGCAGAAGACCTACGGAAACCCACATGGACCCAAGATTCTCACAGAAATCAGTCAAGTTTGGTGAAGGAAAATCATGGTTTGGGGTTTCATTCAGTATGGGGGCGTGAGAGAGATCTGCAGAGTGGATGGCAACATCAACAGCCTGAGGTATCAAGATATTTGTGCTGCCCATTACTTTAAACCACAGGAGAGGGCAAATTCTTCAGCAGGATAGCGCTCCTCATACTAAAGCCTCCACATCAAAGTTCCTGAAAGCAAAGAAGGTCAAGGTGCTCCAGGATTGGCCAGCACAGTCACCAGACATCAAAATTATTGAGCATGTCTGGGATAAGAATAAGGAGGAGGCACTGAAGATGAATCCAAAGAATCTTGATGAACTCTGGGAGTCCTGCATGAACACTTTCTTTGCCATTCCAGATGACTTTATTAATAAGTGATTTGAGTCATTGCAGAGATGTATGGAGGCAGTCCTTCAAGATCATGATGGAGTCAGACACAATATTCATTCTTTCTCCACTGCATTATGACTTTATATTATATACTGTACATTAGTTCTGTTAAGTGACAAGACTTTTGTCTAGGCAAAGTCAGACCTTACTGTCCTAATTAAATCATTCAAAATCAAGGCATAATCATATTTTATTTTGGTCAAATAAGCATCATTTAGAGGCCGTTGCCTTTCATATAAGCCACTTCTGATACCAAATGATCAACTAGAAGTTATTATTTGTTGTTCCTAAAACTTGGATAGGCGACAAGACTTTTCTCAGCTAGTGTAAATAATTGTGATTGTTTTTCTCTCTCACAGAAGTAAAATGATGCTTTTCCATTGTTCAGGCTGCTGCTATTTGCAGATGTAAAATTAAACCACAGAAAATATGTTTTTAAATGGGTCAAAGAACATTAGGCTATTAATTTAACTTAATTAATTGCCATTTTACATTATAATATTGTGCATAACTGTTAATGATGACTATATAAATGTCAGGAAAGATTAATATCTATTCGTATTTGGCCTTTCATGCTGTTCAAGCACGGGGTTTATTGCTTTTCTTATATTGTAGGTCATGTTTTGGTATTTTCCGCCGACAATTCAGAAAAAAAAAACAACAACAATCAAACCATCATGTGCTGTTGAGTTTTAAAAGCATGACACTGCAGTCTTTGCTCACCTGTTTTCCTCATAAATCATCAAATGCATAATCATTCTACATCATCATTCTACTCCTGCAAGCTCATAATTGATAATCAAAAATCTGAAGTGAAATGCATTATTATTACCATTTTGAAATAATACAAAATATAACCTAATGAAACAAATACAAATGAAGCACAAACAAACGTGACAGAGAATCATTTTTACAACCCTGTCAGTCAAAATGAGTGTTTAGCCCTATACAAGTTTAAAATTTCATTCATAATGATGCTAAAAAGGTCTTTAAAAGTCTTTAATTTGACTTGGTAAAACCTGCAGAAACTGAAGAAGAGTTGCCATTTTGGCGATGCTCTGATGCAGCCGTCTATCCATCAGTATTTTCTTTTTATTAAAGTCGCTTATATCTTTTGGCCTGCCCAATGTTCCCGCTTACAACACAGGCAACTCAGGAACTGACTGTTCTGTTCATCTGCTGCCAAATGTCCCAACCCTACACAAGTCCCACAGTAAACATTTAAGCAATGTAACCTGTCAGTTTGTGGTTTTAAGTCACAATCATGTGATTTTGCAGGTTTCAAGACAATTTTAAGTCTCTTTAAGACCTTTTTAAGATCATTATGAATGAAATTTTAGACTTACAGTTGAAGTGAGAATTATTAGCCCCCCTGAGTTATTAGCCCCCTGTTTATTTTTTTCCCCAATTTCTGTTCAACAGATTTTTTTAACACATTTTCTAAGCATAATAGTTTTAATAACTCATTTGATGACACTAAATTATATTTGACTAGATATTTTTTAAGACACTTCTATACAGCTTAAAGTGACATTTAAAGGCTTAACCAGGTTAATTAGGTTAACTAGTTAGGGCAATTAGGCAAGTTATTGTATAATGAGGGTTTGTTCTGTAGACTATTGAAAAAAAATATATATAGTTTAAAGGGGCTAATAATTTTGACCTTAAAATAGCTTTTAAAAAAATTTAAAACTGCATTTATTCTAGCCGAAATAAAACAAATAAGACTTTCTCCAGAAGAAAAAATATTATCAGACATACTGTGAAAATTTCCTTGCTCTGTTAAACATCATTTGGGAAATATATAAAAAAATAAATAAATAAATGGGAGGCTAATAATTCTGACTTCAACTGTATACAAGACTAAATGCTAAGGATTTTTTCTAATGATCTGGTTGGGTCAATGGAAAAGGTTTTTACTTGCCTCATCAAAAAAATAAAAATAAAATTTTTGTTATTTCTTTGCCACATTTTTTAAATGATGTTTCAAAACAAGCAAACTCTAGTTGTATACATGCACTTTTTCCCAATGTAACGTTACTTAAGAAAAAAAAAAAGACACGTTTTAAAAAACTATCATAAACTATTGTATGCACAACAGTGTGTCCAGGTCAGTGTCCTCAACGGGAAGCTATAAATACATGGAGAACTTTTAAACAAATGTTATTGTAAGGAAGATAATTAAACCATATTGGTAAATAGAGTTAAGATTTATACTTTTGTTAGATTAGTAGATTGACTTTAGTAGATTGTTGGTGATTAAATGGGTAACTTGACATCTACACAGGAACATTAAGACCTGTTTAAAATGATTTAAGACCTACCACACAATATTTCAGTAAATTTAAGATTTTTAAAGACCTAAAATTTAGTTTTTTAGAAATTGAAACCATTTTAAGACTTTAAAACACTGCAGACACCATGTGATCAGCGCACATTTAAGCTCAAAGAACATAAAGACACCCTTCTGTGTCAAAGAAGTCTGATTTGACCAGGGCTGAATTTAACCAATAAGTGAGGTAAATGCCCAATAAATATCTACAAGTATAAATTATACCTACAAATTATATATAACATCGTTTTCTATCATATTTTGTATGATGAGTTATTACATCTGCGCCAATTTGTCCCCCACAACCCCAATCACTGAGCAGTCCAGCAGTCAAATCAGGTAACATACCAACTGACCCAGCCGGGGCTTAAACCAGCAACCTTCTTGCTGTGAGGCGACAGTGCTAACCGCTGAGCCACCCTTTCAGGTAAAGATTTAGTTTTAAAATAAAAGATGTTCTTTATTATTTTTAATTGTGAATTAATTTTAGGAAAACAAATCATTTAAAACGTAGCGACTGCATTACGATAAAATGTTGAAAATATCATTGAGTGATATAAGAAAAGAAAACAGTAAAATAAATAAATAAATAATACTGGGTTGCAGTTGGAAGGGCGTCTTCTGCGTAAAACATATGCTGGAATAGCTGGCGGTTCATTCCGCTGTGACGATTCCTGATCAATAAAGGGACTACGCCGAAAAGAAAATGAATGAATGAATAAATATGAAAATACAAAGGGTGCATTTTAAGACTGTTGGTCCCCATGGCTGGAATTGCTCAGGACCCCCAAATCACCAAATCCCCCCCCCTGGATTTGACAACCAAAGATGGATAATATTATTAAGTCAAGTCAAGCTTTATTGTCATTGTGCATGTGTGGACATAAGTAGAAAGAAATGTTGTGTCTTGCAGGACCACAGTGCACCGTGAATAAACAATCACAAATAAGTATATTACATTTTAAAGGGGTTACAAGGCTGAAACTGTGCTACTCACCTACTGAACCCAATGTGTTTGCCCATGTGGCACCTTGGCGGGTCACCATATTTAGGATTCTGAAGTGGAGAAAAGAATGGAGATTAAGAGTTTAAAATAAACTCACAAATGACCCAAATAATGACTTTTATTCTGTTTTTGCCAACGCAAGTAAAACAAACAGGTCTTGTAAAACAGCTCCATAATATCATATTAGGCTATTAACAAAAGAAAAAAAAAGCTGTTCTCCATAGTCTCATCATAAATCAGCTCCTAGTGCATCTGGGTAGAATCGTTCAATACGAACTTCTATGAACCATGTCAGTCTTTAAGAGAACGGTATCTGTTCATCGGATTATAGCCAGATGATTATGTTCTTTTTCCCCAAAATATGCAATAAATCTGCTGACAGTGGCGGCATTTGCATGTGATGACAGAAGAGATGTAAACTTTGGCCTATTGTACTTAAATGACTTCCAAAGAGCATGTAAACAGTCTTTAATGCAGCCTTAATCACATGATGCTTCGGGTCGCACAGGTGTGTACACACAGATGCAATAGAGAGCTATTGATTTAAAACAGCTGGTAACACATCAACATCAGTGTTGTCAAAATTATTAATCCTGAAATATCTAATTATACAATTCAGCTTTTGGTTAGTATCAATACTGGCTTTGCTCTCACACACTCAGCAGAAGAGAGATGAAATAACAATATTAAGATTTTTACAGTCAGAAAATAAGATGAGGTTGCACAAATTTTGTTTTTTTGTAATTTATTGCCATTTGGATTTAAGGTCTGCTGCTGACGAACCTGGAATAAGCATTGTATGGTTTAGCTTTTTCGTCTTTTTACTTAATTTGCATACTTTTAATGTTGCGAAATTTGCACAGTATCGAAAATGATATCAAATATTGATATTTTTCAAGGTATCGTATTGAAGTTGGAAATTCCAGTATCGTAACAACACTAATCAACATGTTTTCATCAGAATGAAACATAAATTGCTCAAAATATGCACTTCTGATTAGAGTTGCACAAAAAAACCCCCCGCACAATTATTGCAATAATCATATATAAAATATATGTATCGCAAATATGCGATAAATTACATTTTAAACATTGGTTGCTTATCTAAACTTGGACCTAAGGTCTGCTAACATACCTGGTATAAGCATTACATGGTTTCGTTTTTTCCTTTTTACGTAATTTGCATACTTTTAATAATGTGGAATTTGTTCCCCACAGTATCAAAATTGGTATCGAATATCGATTTTCTCAAAGTATCGTATTAAAGTTGGAAATTCCCATATTTAACAACACTAATTAACATATATCAGAATTAAACATAAAATGTACAAAATATGCACTTCTGATAAGGGCTGCACAATATATCGCAAAATTATCGTTATCGCAATAATAGTATATACAATATTTGTATCGCAGACATGTGAGAAATTATATTTTATGCATTGGTTGTTTCTCTAAATTTGGACTTGTGGTCTGCTGATGCACCTGGTATTAGCATTACATGGTTTAGTTTTTTCCTATTTACCTTTATTTGAATACTTTTAATATTGCAGAATTTGTTCCCCACAGTATCGAAAATTGTATCGAATATCGATATTTTTAAAGGTATTGCATTGAAGTTGAAAATTCCAGTATCGAGACAACACTAATCAAGATGTATCAGTATGAAATGTAAAATGTACAAAATATGCACTTCTGATTAGGACTGAACAATATATCGCAAAATTATCGTTATCGCAATAATAGTATATGCAACATTCCTATTGCAGACGTAATAGATTAAATTCTATGCATTGGTTGTAATTTTTAAATTTGGACAATGTCTGTTGACGTACTTGGTACAAGCATTATATGGTTTACATGGGCTGCAAACTTTGGCTCATTGAACTTATGTGACTTCCAAAGAGCTGCATGTAAACAGTTTTTACTGCAGCCTTGACCACATGATGCTTCGGGTCGCACAGGTGTGTACACACAGATGCAACGGACAGCAATTGATTTGAAACAGCTGATAACACATCAACATCAGTGTTGTCAAAAATATTGACCCTGAAATATCTAATTATACAATTTAGCTTTTGGTTAGTATTAATACTGGCTTTGCTCTCACACACTCAGCAGAGAAGAGATGAAATAACAATATTAAGATTTTACCACTGTAAATAAGGTGAGATTGCACTAATTTTTTGTAATTTATTGCCTTTTAGATTTAAGGAATGCTGCTGACGAACTTGGTATAAGCATTGTACAGTTTAGACTTTTCCCCTTTTTACCTCATTTCCATACTTTTAATGTTGTAGAATTTGCACAGTATCGAAAATGGTATCGAATATTGATATATTTTTTTTAAGCATATTGTACTGAAGTTGGAAATTCCAGTATCGCAACAACACTAATCAACATGTTTTCATCAGAATAAAATGTAAATTGTGCTATTTGGTTGGGACTGGAAGAGCATCCGCTGCGTAAAAACATATGCTAGAATAGTTGGCCATTCATTCCACTGTGGCGACCCCTATAAATAAGGGACTAAGCTGAAGGAAAATGAATGAATGAATAAATGAATGAAGATGAAGTTAAATCTTGAACCTGAAAACTGATTCAAATTATTTATCCAGGCCTAATAACAGTTGCCAAAACTCAAACATTGACAGAAGGTTACCCAGTGTTGTAATATCAGCTGTCTCAATCATTAGTCTTGATCTTTGAGTGTTTGTTGTGATCGGTTTTCTTCTCCACTGCTTGATGTCACAACATGTATGCTTATGAAACCCACAAACCGGCAAAAAGTGCATGTGACAGTGGAATGTGGTGCAGCACAACAAACCAAGAAAAACCCAACGCTACTGAGCTCAGTCGGGTTTATCTGCTATTCATATTTCCTCTGATGTCACGGAATATCCCTATCGTATGTTTCCTGAAGACTTTACAAGGAAATACAGTTCTGCTGTTTCTGGTTCTTTATTGGCAGCGAGCATACTGTGGTTAACACTGCCCTCTGCTGGTGACTCTATTAAACTGTCTGATAAAAAAATTAAGGGGTGCAATATATATATGTATATATAATAGTTTTAATAACTGATTCATTTTATCTTTGCCATGATGACGGCACACAATATTTTACTATATATAATTAGGCAAGTCATTGTATAATGATGGTGTTCTGTAAACAATCCAAAAAAACTGCTTTTATTCTAGCTGAAATAAAACAAATAAGACTTTCTCAAGAAGAAAAAATATTATATGAAATACTGTGAAAATTTTCTTGCTCTGTTAACCATCCTTTGGTAAATATAATAAAAAGAAAAGAAAAAAATATACATATAAATAAATGTATATAAATAAACATAAATGATGACGATTTAACTTTTAATATAATCTCTCTACTTTTTTACGTTATGACCCTAACACCTTTTAATTTCAATCTCATATTTATTGCATGAAAAAAAATATTTAACATTTCAAATTAAGATATAATAATTACATCCAAAAGGTTAACATTATAATACCAACTTATAATTGTCTGGTCAAAAGAAATAAAATGCAAACAAATGACAATATAATTCTATAATAGCATCTAAAATGCTACTGTGTAGATTTCTTCAAACTCTTGATGTCTGTTTGAGTAATCTGAATGATTTGTGTAATAACACATTAGGTGTTGACATCATAATTGCATTTTAAGTATCAAATATTGTACTTTAAATAATCCTTGTTACCACTTATTCACTTAATTGTAATACATCAATGTAAAAAAATGCGCTGTCAATGTAACTAGATACTTTTAGGCAGTAACTTGTAGTGTTAGTGTAGCTAACTACTTTTTAGATGGTATTTTAACAGTAGCTTAGTGACTTTAACTGATGAGTAGCCTTTAAAACAGCTTCCTCAACATTGACCAACAGATGCAGCTTGAGTACTTACTGCACATTTCGAGGTTTGGACCAAGCCATGTTTCTAGTTTCAGACAAGCCCATTCTAAGTCCATTCACAGCCCCACATAAAGCACCTGCATGCAAATACAGACTGTAAATGTCATGTAAATAAAGTTTCAGATTATTTTTTTTCTTCGAGAAAATGTGAATAAATAAACTATTCACAATAAAATTAAATAAAAGCAAATACAGCAAAACAAAAATGTGATACAGCTTTAATCATGTTTTACTGTGACTACACTAAAATGCCATGTAGTGTAATAACAGTAAAAACTTAAGCATATTCAAAACAAGAATTATTTGATAACATAAAAAAACATAATATAATTAATTAATATAATATATATAAAATATATTATTTATATATCATAGTGCAGTTTCAAAACAACTGATTATACTACTATTTTTTCAAAACACTAGGCTCTATGCATCAATCAGCAAAACGTTTTGTGAGGAAATGAAAATCATTTAATAAAATTATTTAAATTAATTAAATTAAATTGTATATATATATATATATATATATATATATATATACATACATACATATATACATACATATATACATACATACATATATATACATACACACAATTATACACTTACTGGCCACTTTATTAGGTACACCTGTCCAACTGCTCATTAATGCAAATTTATAATCAGCCAATCACATGGCAGCAAATCAATGCATTTAGGCATGTAGATATGGTCAAGACGATCTGCTACAGTTCAAACCGAGCATCAGAATGAGGAAGAAAAGTGATTTAAGTGACTTTGAATGTGGCATGGTTGTTGATACCAAACGGGCTGTTCTGAGTATTTCAGAAACTGCTGATCTACTGGGATTTTCACACACAACCATCTCTAGGGTTTACAGAGAATAGTCTGAAAAAAGAGAAAATATCAAGTAAACGGCAGTTCTGTGGGAGCAAATGCCTTGTTGATGCCAGAGGTCAGAGGAGAATGGCCAGACTGGTTCTAGCTGATAGAAAGGCAACAGTAACTCAAATAACCACTCGTCACAACCGAGGTCTGCAGAAGAGCATCTCTGAACACACAACACGTCCAACCTTGAGGCAGATGGGCTACAGCAGCAGAATACCACAACGTGTCCCACTCCTGTCAGCTAAGAACAGGAAACTGAGGCTACGATTCGCACAGACTCACCAAAACTGGACAATAGAAGATTGGATGGTAGGGTCAGAATATGGCATCAACACCATGAAAGCATGGATCCATCCTGCCTTGTATCAACGGTTTAGGCTGGTGGTGGTGGTGTAATGGTGTGGGGGATATTTTCTTGGCACGCTTTGGGCTCATTAGTACCAATTGAGCAT
>CAIGQZ010000276.1:4653559-4664994 GCA_903798205.1 Danio tinwini
TGTGTGTGTGTGTGTGTGTGTGTGTGTGTGTGTGTGTGTGTGTGTGTCTGGGCCTCGGTGTGATATATACGCTTAGATCGTCTGCCTGTGATGTTGGATGTATGTGCAGTTTTATGGCGGGCCGACCGACCGAGTCCTGCCCATTATAATGTGTGTACAGTCAGATTGTACCGTTCCGAAGGTCAGATTGTTTTCTGTCTACATTTTAGCACCCAGACCCTGAAACGTTCTTGAGGTCGGACACTTTCCACACGAGCGACAATAAATGCTCTTAAAAACAAAAATACAGTAGGGTTTGCAGCCCTATTTAATCCTTTCCCACAATGCACCGTGTCAACGCACAGTTGTGTTTCCTGTTTACCGTTGCAACGCTTTTGTTTCGCATATTTCCCTTTATTGTAGATGTTTTAGGCGAATTGCTTGGGATTTAACAGAGTCGGTGAGTTTTTAAATAAGCCAATCGTAAACAATCGAAAATGCCAGATCTGCGAGACTTTGCTGATGAGGAAATACCCTGGCGCAAACGTCCGCTTTCATTTTACTCTTCTTCGACATGTTTAATATCGCGGGGTTGACAGTGTTTGCTCGAACTGCAAAACGATTCAAAAGAATCGCTTCTGAATATCGAAGTGATTCTTTTTGACGGTTCAAATGTCAGAATGATTTGTTCAGAGGGTTCACTAAATGTCAGAATGACTCGTCAGGGCGTTCTCCATATTTTACAATGATTTTTCAAAACGTTTCTTTAAATGTCATAAATGTTTTCTGAATGTCAGAGTTATTCCATATTTAAAGTATTCTTTAAATGGCAAAATGCCTCTTCAGAACTGTAAATGTCAGAAATGTCAGTGTAAAACCTTCTCTAAATACGCTCACCGGCCACTTTATTAGGTACACCTTACTAGTACCCCTTTTGCCTTCAGAACCGCCTTAGTCCTTTGTGGCAAAGATTCAACAAGGCACTGGAAATATCCCTCAGAGATTTTGGTCTGTATTGAAATGATAGAATCTTGCAGTTGCTGCAGATTTGTCGGCTGCACTCATTGTTCTGTTCAAGAAACCAGTCTGAGATGATTCACGCTTTATGACATCAGAAGATGGGTACACTGTGGTCATAAAGGGATGGACATGGCCTACAACAATATTCAGGTAGGCTGTGGCATTGACACGGTGCTCAACACTACCACCACCAGCCTGAATTGTCGATTCAAGGCAGGATGGATCCATGTTTTCATGTTGTTGACGCCAAATTCTGACCCTACCATCTGAATGTCGCAGCAGAAATTGCGACACATCAGACCAGCAACATTTTCCAATCTTCTATTGTCCAATTTTGGTGAGCCTGTGCAAATTGTAGCCTCAGTTTCCTGTTCTTAGCTGACAGGAGTGGCACTTTGTGTGGTCTTCTGCTGCTGTAGCCCATCCGCCTCAAGGTTGGACATGTTTTGTGTTCAGAGAGGCTCTTCTGCAGACCTCGGTTGTAACGAGTGGTTATTTGAGTTACTGTTGCCTTTCTATCAGCTGGAACCAGTCTGGCCATTCTCCTCTGACCTCTGGCATCAACAAGGCATTTGCTCCCACAGAACTGCCGTTCACTGGATATTTTCTTTTTTTTCAGACCATTCTCTGTAAACCCTAGAGATGGTTGTGCATGAAAATCCCAGTAGATCAGCAGTTTCTGAAATACTCAGACCAGCTTGTCTGGCACCAACAATCATGCCACTTTCAAAGTCACTTAAATCACCTTTCTTTGACCATGTCTACATGCATTGAGTTGCTGCCACATGATTGGCTGATTAGAATATTGCTTTAACGAGCAGTTGGGCAGGTGTACCTAATAAAGTGGCCAGTGAGTGTATAAGACTGATTCTGCACAATTTTTTGAGTGTTAATGATGTAGATATTTTCAGTGTTCATTTTACTGTATTTATGGAGAAAGAAATGAAAGTCCATCCAAGACGAAGTAAAATGTTGGATCATAGTTATATTATATTATATTATATTATAATATATTATTATTTTCTTTTCGGCTTAGTCCCTTTATTAATCCTGGGTCGCCACAGTGGAATGAACCGCCAACTTATCCAGCACGATTTTATGCAGCGGATGCCCTTCCAGCCGCAACCCATCTTTGGGAAACATTCACACACACTCATTCACACTCATACACTACGGACAATTTAGCCTAACCAATTCACCTGTACCGCATGTCTTTGGACTGTGGGGGAAACCGGAGCACCGAGAGGAAACCCACGCGAACGCAGGGAGAACATGCAAACTCCACACAGAAACGCCAACTGACCCAGTCGAGGCTCAAACCAGCGACCTTCTTGCTGTGATGCGACAGCACTACATACTGTGCCACTGTGTCGTCTATATTATATTATATATGATGAAATAAATTTTTTTTTAATATTAGATTATATTTTCCCATCAAATCAGTTTGCATGTTTTTTTTCAGTAACCTTCTACTGATGTAGTATTATTATATTAAGAACATTACACACGCACCAAAAAATCACTTATTATCCAACAAGCGAGTTAAAGGCCTTGATTTACTGATAGCACACTTCATAGCAGAAAAATCTTGAAAAGCAATATGCTGTTAGATGAATATGTTAATAAGACTGCATGTTTTTCTCTCAATAGCGAAATAAACGCGAATCCAAAACTAGTGAGAAAATTACATATAATAACCATGAGAAAACAGTCTGTGATCATAGGGATATGGATATTTGCACAAGCTTGGCAATTCAGCACTACTGTCAATATTTATATTATTTTGTGCAGTAGGTTAAATTTAAGGGGACAGTTCACCCCAAAATCTAAATTTACCATCTGAAGTGCTTGTAAATGTTTTAAAGTTTCTTCTGAAAACAATAGTCTTGTAACCATTGACTATGACTGTAAGCAAATAAAAAACTCAAATGGATTTGGAACAAGTGAAGGGAGAGTAAACGATGACAGAAATGTTTTTGGGCGTACTATCCCTTTAAATTAGAAGCGTTGGAGCATTTAATAGGAAAAACAAGAAAAGTGTTGGTTTCTGTTAGAGTTACACTTCAGTTTCTACTGTAAAGCAGCTCTTAAGTGTTTACGTTTGCACCTGTTTATGTCTGTCCTCAATGGACTGAACAGAGGAAATGATCGGGTAAAGATTTCTTAATCAATGCTGTGAGGTAGATTATAGTTTTTCACTCTAGCAAGCTGTTTCAAACTCCTGAATCTCTAAATAAACTCCCTTTTGAATTGACGTATGCCGATATTCAATATTTCGATATATATTAATAATGAACATGCACAATATTAATATCGTGAGCACTTTAACTGTACCCTGAATAAATATTTATTATTTAACATAAATCTTGAGTGCTCCTCAAGAATGTTTAGATTGTATCTGCAGTGGCATTCAGAACAACGGCAAATTACTAAATTGGTTATCCTAATATTTACAAATCCTTTTACGTTTTAGTCATGCTGAAATATTGATTGAAAATTCTCTGACTGTTTTAAAAAGCTGTTTATGAACACTGTGCAATATGGCTCCAATAGTTAACATAAGTTAATTCAACAAAAACTCATGCTGAAAGCTACAGAAGCTTTTAATTAATCTTTGTCGTTTTTTTTATTGCATATGTAATGCCTAATAATGCATTGTAATTGTAGTCATAATCTGATTAGTAAAAGTCATACTCATTTTAAGGTAGTTAATAACATAAAATTCAGTTGTATTTTATCTAATATTAACATAGTAATTGTAATAAATCTGCCATTTTCTGTTGATTTTAATTAGGGCTGCATGATATTGGAAAAAAACTGACATTTATTTTTATTTTTCTGCCATGTATATTGCAATATTGAGTATACTTTCACCAGATGAAATGAACGTCTCTATTTGAAAATAATTAATAATTTTAGATCGGTTGGGATGATTTTGTAGAAATTATGATATTATTTCAATGATTCATAAGTCATTATGAAATAAAATAAACTAAATCACTTGCATTGACAAATACAGTGGAGCAAAGATGCAAATGAAATGCACAGATTTTTATGGTTTTCTGGGAGTCTAGCAGGCAAAATAACATTAAACGAATGTAAAATATCACTGTATAAATACAATTAATCTTTTTTTAAAGTTAAAAGCATTATAATTTCTCGCCTGAATGTTTTATACATGGCTTGAAATGCTCATAGACCCTAAAAAGAAATGCAAATGATAAAAATTTAGCAGTGAATCCACAAATCACATATGTTTTCAACTGTGGAAAATCCCAACTCGACATTGGAGATGTGACTATTGCGGATGGGCACATTGCGATACTGATGCTGAAACGATATATTGTGCAGCCCTAATTTTAATGCATTAACTAACATTTACTATTGAGACTTCATTGTAAAGGGTTATCTATTGTACTTTATAATCCTTTTCCAGTTTAATTTGATTGTAAAATTTGCTTGATCTGAACATGTATAAACAATAAAGCAATACGCTAAATCTTTTTTGCTATTCCTGTTTAAGTATTTTCTTATAATTTCTTTTGCAGCTTAGGTCAATATCGTGATAATAACATGATAAAAGCTTTAACAATGAATTGCACCAAGAAAATTTTATACTGACATTTGGAGAGATTAAAATGACGTCACATCAGGCGAGACATGAATGTTGTCTGATGCACGTGTGTTATTGCTGCTGGTACTGTTTAATCAAACTGAAGATTTTGTTTTTGTTTCCTGCCAGGATTTGCAGAGGTGTAAATTAAGTCTGGCATAGGCCCCTGTACCCTGGTGAGAAAACAACAGAAGGGGCGTGAAGATCAGCCCTAATGGAAGAGATCGAAACAGAGCTGACCTGCTCCGAGCAGGACGCTTTAGGAGCAGACTTCATCACAGTAGAGCTGGACACCCAACCCATCGAATATGTGGTCAAATGGGCCGAGGCGGGCTCCAAATTCACCATAGCCTGTGTGAAGAAGGATCTGGAAGAGGCTGGCTGCTTCACCTCCGATCAGATGGTGAAGGTAGATGCAGATGAGACCTTCTTTGTCCCGTACGAGTCGGTGTACCCCGAGTGTGACGATGTCGATACAGGACTGATCGCCACTCATGAGGAGGAAGTAGGAAGCGAGTTAGACTTCGACAACAGCACAGAAACGATGAACAGCCAGCTCTGTGAAGAAGAGGATATTTCTGACGTCTCCTGGGAGAAGGAGGTGTCTCACGCCAGAACCTACAACTGCCACTTTTGTGGGAAGAGCTACAGCCATTCGTCCAGTCTCGCCCGCCATCTGCACACACACACGGACAGACCAGCGCTCGCTACCTCGAAAGATTTCAGCAAGCTATGCGACGGCAAAAAAGCTCTACAGTGCAATCTCTGCGGGGTCAGATGCAACGGCAAGCGGCTTCTGGCGATACACAAGAAATGCCACAAAACCAAAAGACTGCACACGTGCAACACGTGCGGCAAAACCTTCAATCACAGCTCCAGTTTGTCGCGGCATCGACTAATCCACAAAAAAGGTTTGGATAAAAGCGCTAGGCCATTATACCCCACCCCAACCCCAGCTCCCATCATGACCCAGCACAGTTTCCCATCGGCCGCAAATAAACGAATGGGTGAACGAGAGAAGCAATACCAGTGTGCGCAGTGTGACAAGGTCTTCAGCCACTCCGCCAGCCTCTCTAAGCACCAAGTTGCGCATGTGCGTCAGCTGCTAAACTCCTACACGCATGGAAAAGACAAGTCTTCGGATCTGAAGATCCGTCTAAAGCTGTGCTCTCGTGACAAGCCCAACTACTACACCCTGTGCAAGAAGAACAAGCACAGCAAACGGGGCAAGAAGAGGCTGTACTTGCCCAACGAGGAGAGGCCATACCCCTGTCGCATGTGCGACAAGCGCTTCAGCCACACCACCAGCCTGTCCCGGCATGAGCACATGCACGCTAGCGATAAGCGCTACGCATGCGACGTCTGCAAGAAGACCTTCGTCCGGCAGTCCAACCTTAAGCAGCACCAGCAGACGCATGCTTCCGGCAAACTCTACCAATGCCAACAGTGCGGGAAGACTTTCGTTCACTCCTCCAGCTTCTCCCGCCATAAGAAGGTGCACGCGGCCATGAGGTTTTCCCCAATGGAGGAGGACATTACGTGTGAAGAGGAACTGGTGATCGACGAAGCCGCTCCACTTGAATATGAATCCGAGTGAGGAAGACTTTTCCCAACACAAATGTTCCTTTTTTAGTCACTCATTAGGGATGTCAAAAGTACAGACTTTGCTAGAAATCGGTGCTGAAAAAAGAAAACATAACATTTGAGTACTGTTCAGTACATGTTCTTAAAGGGACGGTTCACCCACAACTAGTGTTATCACGATACTGAAATTTCCGTACCAATTGGTACTGAAATTTAAAAATTTTTCATTTCATGCCAACATTTGAGTGTGTTTATAAACACCACTGATTTGCCATTGTGTTCACATGCTCATCAGAAATGACTGTGATTGGTCGAGAAGGTTATCACACACTTCACCACACTTCACCGTAATTTACAGAGTGTAAACACAGATACAGGGACACTGAAGCGTTTCAAAGCCTCAAATATCAGCTGACATATGAGCGATTCGCTGATGGATCAACTGATATATTTTGCATTTTCACTTGGTAAACATCGGTGAAGTTTGGTGAACTGATAACCTTCCCAGCCAATCAATGTCATTTCTGTTAAGCACGTGAACACAATGGCAAATCAGCGCTGTTTAAGAACACGATTAAATGTTAACGGGAAATGGATGTTTTAAAAATTTCAGTTCCGATTGGTATCGAATTTTCACTATCATGACAACACTACCTAAAACTGAAAATTCTGTCATAGTTTACTCACTCTTAACTTGTCACAAACCTGTTTGAGTTTCTTTCTTCTGAACACAGAAAAACTTATTTAGAAAAATGTTGTAACCATTGACTTCTATAGTATTTGTTTTTCCTACTATGGAAGTCATGGTGGATTCTAGGATTCCAACATGTTTCAAAAACATCTTTCTTTGCATTCAGGTGAATTGCGGTTCAGTAAATGGTAAGTAAAAGTTAATTTTGTAGGTGAACTATCCCTGTAAACATTACTGACTGGTCATTGTGTTCACACGCTCAACATGTATGATGGTGATGCTCTTCATCGAGACACTGGAGCAGATATACGAGTGGATATATGACGGATCAGCTGATAGACGTATCTTTCAAACGCTCCAGTGTTTGTGTATCTGTGCAATCGCTCAGTGGAAAGCGTTCGTTAGAGCCAATCACAGTCATATCTCTTGAGCATGTGAACACGATGCCCAATCAGTGTTTAAAAACCTGATATAGTGATTTCTAAAAATTCAGTAATGATTGGACCCAAAGGTGGTACCTTTGACATCCGTAGCCCTCGTTCATGTTTTACGAAATTATAATTTGGGTGTGGTTTCCCTTACTATGAAGCTTCTATCTAATATTCTTGTAATTATTAAAAGTTTGGCCACCTTTATTAATATATATTACAAAAAAATTATATATTTTGTTTTTGTTTTTCTCTTGACATTCCCTTTTGCTCATTCAGGGTAATTATTTGCAAGTCCATTTATACAATTAAAGCCCCTTAATTTTTAGATATCTACTAGAAAAACAAGAGGCGACACTGGCAGTGCAGGTCTTATTTATTTTCCATGCTTGCACTGAATCTGTGAACCCTAAATAGTCTACTTTCTGAGATGAGATTGAATTCAAAAGTGTGCTGGTAGGAGTTTTGTACGCAAAAAGTACATTTTATATGCAATTTACTTGAAGGTTGTTCCATTAAGTGTGCGGTTTGGATCAGTAGTTTTCCCTGTAATAATAATTTCATTGACCAACAAATTCAGAAGACAGAAAGAACGGGTTTTTTAGTGTGTGGTTTGTGATTACTTCAATATAACCTGCGGGATGAGTGCAAATGGAGACACTGTACTCTGAACTAACAAAGTGTTTTGGGGTGATTTGAGTGTTCCGGGTTTGGTTTTAACACGCTGGTACTTATTTCTTGTTTATTTGTCAAAATATGAAATCCAGTATGTCCACGGAGAGTGTTTATTATTATAAATTGGATGCTTATCGGACATGTACAGATGCACTTCAAATATTGCTCCTATAGATTTCTGTGTGTGTGTGAGAGAGAGAGAATTTGATGAATATGAGAAAAGGATATACTCGTAAATAAAAAAAAAGCTTTTTACTTCTGCTGTATATGTGTAAAAAGTTGCAGTTGCAAAACAAGAAGTTCTATCTGATTTATTTTTCTGTATCTTCATAAGTTATGGAATAGCCAAGGGATTTCATATTTTAACAAGCATTGCACTATTGTATTTATATAGATAGACAGAAGCACTACGTATTTAGGAAATTGGAACACCGCTTTCGTGAATCCCCCTGGTAAAATCCTCAAGGCACGGAAATACCTTCCACGCGTTTGGAAAAATTGATCAAGTGCCCTCAGCTATACTTTGTGCAAGACCAAAGCTCTTCGACGCAGCACTGAAGACCTGCAGTTCAGCTTATCAAATGTGTTTAATCAAACTCTTGTTAGATGTTCGTGTGTGTCTGGGGTTTTCCGTTCGCCATTTAGTGTATGAGTTGGAATTGAATGGCGATTGCTGGTGTTTTGAGAGTTAAGATTCACGTATGAAGCACAGATGATGATGTTACATGCAGAAGGATGTTGTTAAAAAGCTCTTGGTACTCTTTATTGTTTTGTTTTTTTGGGGTTATATTTTCTTGTTGAAGCATCATTCATATCCCCCTGATATTTTATCGCCATCGTTTTTTTCCATGAATGCAAGGTTTATTCCCTTTCCTGTCCACACTTTTTATCATTTGATTTATATTTGTCATCTTTTCTTTTCAATTGCTGTAGCTGTTTCATCTCTAATCGCAGCAGACCTACATCGTATATAAAGCTGGTTTTTGTATTGTGTTTGCCATTAGATTACAGTTTGAGAGTTCTGCCCTGGAGTTTTTTTTGTAATAAATTGGTTCATGAATCATTTATTTGTTTCTGTCAAGCTGTTTAAGTTGATCAGTATAAGCACTGTTTAATTATTGTATTCAGTCATTATTCTAGCCTACTTCAATCATGTGTATATACAAGAAACTATCTCAGTTTGATTGGATAACCAGTCTGATTTACTTTAGTGTTCAATTTCATACTGCACTTTACATTCTAGTGTCTCACTTAATTACCTTACAAAGTCTTTGCCACTTGTAATGCCAAAAGACTGCCATATGTAGTTCTTTCAGCAGGCTAAAGATGGCACCACATGGCAAGGTTTATACACACTTACAGATACACTCATCGGCCACTTTGTTAGGTACACCCTACTTGTACTGGATTAGACCCACTTTTACCTTCAGAACCACCTTAATCCTTCTCGGCATAGATTCAACAAGATACTGGAAATATTCCTCAGAGATTTTGCTCCACATTGACATGATAGCATCGCGCAGTTGCTGCAGATTTTTCGGCTGCACACCCATGATGTGAATCTTCCATTCCACCGCATCCCAAAGGTGCTCAATTGGATTGAGAGCTGGTGACTGTGGAGGCCATTTGAGTACAGTGAACTCATTGTCATGTTCAAGAAACCAGTCTGATGATTGGTGCTTTATGACATGGTGCGCTATCCTGCTGCCATCAGAAGATGGATACATTGGATGGACATGGTCAGCAACAATACTTAGGTAGGTACTAATGGGCCAAAAAGTGTGCCAAGAAAATATCCCCCACACCATTACACCAACACTTCCAGCCTGAACTATTATTGATACAAGGCGGGATGGATCCATGCTTTCATGTTGTTAAGGGCCAAATTCTGACCCTACCATCCAAAAGTTGCAGCAGAAATCGAGACTCATCAGACCAGGCAACATTTTTCCAATCGTCTATTGTCCAATTTTGGTGAGTCTGTGCGAATCGTAGCCTCAGTTTCCTGTTCTTAGCTGACAGGAGTGGCACCCGGTGTAGCCTTCTGCTGCTGTAGCCCATCCGCCTCAAGGTTGGACATGTTGTGTGTTCAGAGATGCTCTTCTGCAGACCTCGGTTGTAACGAGTGGTTATTTGAGTTACTGTTGCCTTTCTATCAGCGGGAACTAGTCTGGCCATTCTCATTTTATCAAGGTTTACACGCATATATGTATGCATGTCTGTGTAATATATATATATATATAACTTTTTTTAAACTTTATAGTCTTGAAAGTAAACCTCTGAATATACAGAGCTCAATTTATTCTAGTTCATTCTAGCTCAGATTATTAGTATTTAAAAATAATTAATCTGTGATATAATAATAATATAAAAAAAACTAATTAAAGGACTGTAGGCATCTGTGCTATGTTTCCCTACAACATGACCTTAAATAGAAAACAACTTTACAAAGAATAAAGGTTTAGGGCGGGGTGATATTAAATAGTTACACTAATGGAAGAATTTTACAATGATATATTAAAAGGCAACAGTAGGTAGTGCTGTTGCATCACAGCAAGAAGGTTAGTGGTTCGAGCCTCAGCTGGGTCAGTTGGCATTTCTGTGTGGAGTTTGCATGTTCTCCCCGCGTTCACATGGGTTTCCTCTGGGTGCTCCGGTTTCCCCCACAGTACAAAGACGTGCGGTACAGGTGAATTGGGTAAGCTAAAATTGTCTGTAGTGTATTAGTGTATTAATATTATAGGTACAGTATGTAAACTTCGCCGCTAGAGGGCGCTTATTCACAAGAAAGGCGCATCTGAAATAGTCCCCCTCATTCACTATTACTTACATTAGTCCACTAATATAGTCCACTTAAAGGAGTGAAAGTAAACGAGTGAGTAACGCTGAAACTTAAGGGACGCTGTTTTGTTTGTGTATTGCTGTTTAATAAATCCTTCTGATGGATGATTAGATTTTCAATTCCATGGACAGACCCTGATAGTTATCTTATGATTTAAACCTGCTTATTGGTGATGAAATGTAAATTTAACATTCGAAACACACTTAGATGATTATAAGATATGAATTTTGATTAATACTTTTTAAATTAAATTATTAATTTAACGTTCAGATATGATTGAAATGATCCCTGTTACAGTTATGAAATGGTTTGACATCAAGCAGGAAATGACATCAGCAGATTGAAACGTTTGTCTGACAGAAATCCTCGTGTACGTTTATTTTTCATCAAAATGTAAGTTTAATATAGTGTTTTCCATGTGTGAAATAATTTGTTACTTTGCTCATGACAAACATAACAGAATTTATAGGCAATTTATTTATTTTATTGGGCAAATATTATATTCACAAATGTAAATTTTCTTCATCATTACCCAAGTTGCAAGATTTGCTTTGTGACTTAAATTGTTTAATTACTACTTTACAAAATATTTACAGCAAAAAA
>CAIGQZ010000276.1:4669994-4685698 GCA_903798205.1 Danio tinwini
AGATAGAATTAAGCACATTTACAGCAGCGCAGCAAGGTTATTTTACTGAACGTAAACTAAGACTGAAACTGTTGGTCAAAACTAAAACCCATTTTTGCTAACTAAAATAAAATGTAGAAATTCACAATAAATGAAAAACTAAAACTAAAGTAAACTAACAAAAGTCATTAAACAACAAACTGAAGTAAAATAATAATTAGCACAAATAAATAGTTTTTAGATTTACATGCGATTAGACACCCTGTGGCACTATTAGCATATGTGGTGATGCGTATTATGCGAATCAAGCGAATGGCGCTGCGCAAATTGAGCGTTTTGCACATTTGATGTAGTTGGTAAATCTGAACTTTAGCAGATGTTTACGCTGCGTTAACCATTCAGGAGCTTGCTTTAGTAGAGGCGTGATTATGACAAAGCGCCTGTAGTTGTTGTCCTGAGGGAAAATCCTCGTGCCGACACCAGACCACAGCTCATCAAACTGGCTCTGTCAGAAGTACCACTGAAAGTGTCTGTCTGGAGTTTATGAACTCACAGAGCTGGTGCACCTCAGAAGGACCCAGACACGGCTGCAAACAATTATACACTATTTATCAGCCTTTCTAAAGCACATAAAGCACAGCTACTCTCTCAATAAAACCCATGTCATGAAACTAGAGTCACAGGGCAGACAGAAGCCCCGCCCATGACATAAATCCACTACTATTGTGAAATGAATTTGACCCACGAATGAAGCGAGTAAACTCAAAATGTTAACGTGTCTAATACAGCACCTCCTCTGTGGTGATGACGGCATTAAAAAATGTATTGTAAAAAACTTTTGAAAACTGGACAAACATATGACCTTGGCTTCAGTGAAGAATACAAGTGGTGCTCACTGCAAAGCCACATGGGCAGAGCTGAGCTCCAGCAAGGGGGAGCTTGAGCTCCAGCTTCTCTTTGCTGCAGTTCTACAAGTGATGTCACTGGGGGTTGGGGTTATGGGTGGGGTAGGTGCATGCATTAAAACAGCTTATAGAAGGAGGAGCTGGAGCTCAAGCTCCCCTCATTGGAGGTGAGCTGGCTCTGCAGTGAGCACCCTTTCCAAGAGTATGCCCCTGCTCTTATGGCCCGTTTCCACTAAGTGGTACAGTATGGTATGGTTCGGTACGCTTTTATGACCGTTTCCACTGTCAAAAGATACCAAAAAGCAAACCGTACCACTTTTTGGGTACCCTTTCGGAAGTGTACCTAGCACAACAAAAGAGTACCAAAAGGCAGAGCAAGACGCACTGAACACTGTTGGTTTACAGGGATACGTCACACAGCAAAAAAATCAGTGTATATTGAACTCAATTTGAGTTTAACTTAATACTCCTTGGGTGTACATATGACTCCCCCCATTTTGGAGATAAAATAACACTTTCTAAAGTGTGAAATTTGTACATTACTCTCAGAGTTCAATTTAACACAGTAAGAGTTTATTCTTACATCGAACTGGAGAGTGTGTTACCCTTCAGAGTGTTAATATTTAACCTTTTTTCCCCAATATTATCAATTGGTGTGTGTGACAGATAACTGATCAAATATGTAAAAAAAATAGTTCAAATTTATGAAATGTTTATTAATCTTTTCAGAAATAATTTCAATACATTCTACCCTTTGCATTTTAAAATGCAACATGTTTCAAGTTTAGGTAAAACATACTGGTTTGATCACTGTTTGTCTGAAAGAACCGGTTCGAGTAAAAAAACTGGACTTCCCATCACTAGTGGGAAATGCATATTGGGTTAAATGTTTAACACACACAAAAAACCTTATAAATATACGCTCTCACACTCATGGATTCTAATGTACTCCAGTTTTAACACTGAACAACACACAAAAAAATCATCCTGTATATTTAACACTGGAATTTTTGCTGTGCACTAGCTCAAGCACAAGCTAGGAGAATGAAAACAAAGGAACTGCCATTTTTAAATACACAGCCGAGACATTACACCTTAATAAATATAATAACAAGCCATGGTCGACCCGAGCTCAAACAAACCTTGTCGTTTTCTTGATGAACAGCCACAAATCCAAAAAGATGAGCTGAATTTACTCTGTGCCTGTAAATGTTTACAAGGCAGTCTAAAGTGCGAGCGGTTTCGCTTTTTCTCGTGTGTGCTCGTCGTGCGTCTATGTTTAAAATAACAAACTTGTTGAGCTGATAATAATAACGTGCGTGATTATTGAAGTGCTTCTAACATCCGATCATGATCTAAAAGTTGAACAAACTGCCTTGTTTAACTATTATCATCACCTTTTGGACTATTATGAACTCAGAATGACAGAATAACTTTCTAACAAGAGGTTAGATGTGCTGGTGAAGATTAAAGATGCAGATGAGAGGTTTGCTCTGACTGTGAGCTATATGTTGCGTGTTGATTTTGAACCCAAATAAGGACTAAATGTATGCTGTGTGTAGATTTTCTGTAATTGGTAACATATCGGAGACTGTATATGTGTTCATATTTGTTGCATTTATTTATTTTATATAATTGCAGACGTTACAGTAGGCTATTTCACATATTATTGTTCTACAGTTATAATCAAATTATGTTCATAGAAAGGTTAGTAATGAACATGTATACACAAGTATTTATATGTATAAAGCATCTGTTTTGTGTGAAGTGCTTCTCATATGATATTTGAACGACCCGTACAGCTTTACTTTGACGTCGACTGAAACTCTGTTGTACACCACGCCCGCCTTTGCTACCCTTTCGGCATGGGAAGCCTGATAAAAGTGACCCGTACCAACCCGTACCATACTGTACAATTCAGTGGAAATGGGCCATTATTGTTTTACTTTGGTTTAGATGAAATGCGACCCTGGCATGTGTTTGTGAGATTTGCCCATTAGCAGTGATTGGAGTGAATCAGTTTTGCTTAAAAAAACACCCAAAAATCTCTCTCTTTTTTTGAACAAAGCAGTCTCCGATGAGTGGAAACGTGCTGGAGTCTTTGAGGGGGTAAAAGCTCTATTGAGGGCTATGAGAAATTCTCACGATGCTTTGTAAAGACTCTTCTCCCACTTGTTTGGCTACCTGCCTGGGTCACTTCAGGCTAACTTTCCATGTCGCCATGGGGCTTTTTTGTTGGGACGCTAAACACTGAAAATAAGCGTTTAGCGACCGACTCATTCACTTGTGTTCTCACAGGGAGAATTAGCATATGAAATAAACATACTCGGAAACTGGGAAATAAAAAAAAGAGCGAGGGAATAGCCTAAATGTGTTGATTTTCAGGTCCCCGGCTGCAGTACACCCACCGAGTGATTTAGCGCTGGAGTGTTTCAACAGTGGAAGTGATTTGCGGAGGGAACTATTTGCATAAATCGAGACTGAATGAGGACTCGTTCCGACTCGAAATTCCTTTCACACGATCCCTTATTTCCTCACAATTACACACGAATCAGAAAGCCCCTGTGTTATCATCTGAGAACCAAAAGGCAGTGTGACATCCACTCAAACGTCTCTCTTTATTATTCGACAATGACTTCGGGCAAATGGAGAATTATTATCGCATCTAGAATGAAATCTACAGCATGCCATTCACTGCCAGATTTGCCTTCCCGAGGCAGAAGCTCTTTGATTCGTACACGAAAAAAGAGCTGCTTTCATTTGTTGTCGTTGCTTTTTTATTTTATTTTGCTCCTCTAATCCCTCCCTCTGGCCTCTTCACATCACGAGGTCTTCTCTATGGGGAAAGTGCAGGGTCACACTTTACAATACGGTTTCATTATTTACTAACATGAACTAATTATGAGCAATAATTGTACCGCATTCATTTATCATTGTTCAACATTTACTACATTTGCATGAATAACATCCAAATCTATGCTTGTTAACATTAGTTAATGCACTGTGAGTTAATATGAACTACAAATATATATTGGGTTTACTCGGATCACAGCCCATGGTTCGAAACACACGTGACCCATGGATTAATACATTTTTTACTGGTAGATTAATGTTAAATTTGTACCAATCACAGAGTGATCCCCTGTCGCGTCATTCAAATCGCATGTATGAATGCATTTAGGAATATAATGATGTTGTGGATGTGTTTCTTGGGTTATTAAAGGTGTTTTCTGTCACTACTTGTTTAGCCAGCATTAACGCATTTAGCGTAAGCTGCAAGATTAATCATTGAAAGATCAGGATCTTTACAATCATGCAACATAAATTATGAATGAAGGTGATTTGCATATGTTTATTAATCCTTCGAATCACTGCATTCAAATCTGAAAATGCAAAAATCAAGAAAGAAATTTAGTCTTTAGTCTTTTGAGTTATAAAGTTACAAACGGTCAAATAAAACAAGTACTGGGAGAACAGTTCATAGTTTAGATATGACCACTAATGTTTACGGTAAAGATTAAAATCACCGTCATATGCATTTAACGACGCTCAAAATTGAAAGTTGTAGGCAGCAATTGCATTATTTAACCAATAGGGGGCAACCAGCCATCAAAAATATGCCATTGAATAATTCTTCAAAAATGATTTATCTAGCAATGAAAGAAGTGGATAACTGAATCAAAATGAGACTAAAAATAAATATGGGTTGTACAAATTGTGATGTTAGATTTCTACATTTAGCAATAATGAGCAACAGCAGTAGTAACAGTGATTTTTATTTTTTTCCTCGCCGCTGTCGCCACTGGCTTGCATGGTTTGGGATCTGTAAAGCTGCGCATCGATGGAATTGCTCTTCAGTGTTTGGACTCTCAGTAGTGATTATTAAAGGGCACCTATTTTACCCCTTTTTAAGATGTAATATTAATATGGTTCTTCTGAGTGTGCCAGTTTAGGTTCAGTTCAAAACACAATTCAGATTTTTTTATCATGATGTGTTAAAAAGTGTCATTTTGGGGGCGTGTACACAGGTCGCAGCTTTAGGGGCGTGTTGCTTCACATGAAAATTAGTTTCGACTTCCCGTCCAACTTAACAAGGGGGCGGAGCCAAGAGCTTCCCCGCTTTGTGTATGGCTACAGACAGGCAGACAGAGAGAAGCAACATGAGTGAGAGGACCAGCATTCAGCTGTACATGTACGACTCGGACACAGACCAATCAGAGAGTACAAAATCATTTGTGCCTTTGTATAGTTTTACAGCCAACTGTGTGCTAGTTTGAAGCTCCGAGCTTGTAGCCTACACCGAGACTAATAAAGCACACTAAATTAACTTTGACTGAAGGGCATCACACACCGGATACACCGCGACACGGTGCACACATGACAGTTAAAAGTATCGCACACTTGCAGCGCCGGTGTGTCACCTGATAGAAACTTATGTTTAGAATTTAGAAATGCATGCCGCTGCGTGGCGCGACGCTGAGTGTCGCCGAGCGGCACTTCTGGTGTACGACCTGCTTGAGGCTATAACAAAAGGGCGTCATACACCGGATGCGCTGCTGAGAGCCACGACACGACACACCAGACGCGCACATTCTCATGTTATTTAAAATGAAACTATTCAGATAACGCTTTGTGGCGCGGCAGAAATATGAAGTGTCTAGAGCAGGGCCAGCCCGTCCATAGAGGCGACCTAGGCGCCAGAATAGTGAGCGAACCCCCCAGTCCTCACTTTCATCCGCGACACCCACCCCCTCCCTCCCGGTACTCAGTTTCATCCGCGACACCGTTCGTTATTTCCAATGGAGGGACGCGCACGTGAGGCAACGTGCTCGCACTTTCCAGCTGCACCTAGTTAAGATGACAGGGAGCTTCTGTGACCGCGGGAAATGCAAGTTTAAACTTGCCGCAAAAGCGGCAAGTTTAAGGAAGACGCAATGAAAAGTACACATGTATGCAAACACACCAAAACTCACAAACACTGGCGGCGAGGAGAGCGCTAACGTGGTGAATGTTGAGCCCAATGAGCCTTACATCTAAAAATAGAGCAAGGGTGTTTTTTTGGTGCTGTTGCTTTGGCTGAAAATGGCGGACGTGAAACAACATACTGAGGATATGGTAATGCGCACCTGTCAATCAATATTGGTGGGCGGAGGGACCGCACTCCTACGTCAAGTTGCAGTCAATCTCAAAACTGCTCCAATTGGTCCACCGTTTCTATGTTGTTAAATTGAAAAAAAAGGACTGGGTGTGTTTATATCACCCCAATATTACGGTCTATACACTATACCTACACATATGTCTGTCCAAACAGCTTGAAAAGTAAATTTTACACCATAGCTGCCCTTTAAACCACACTGAACTGAGCTAAACTGAACTGAACTTAAACACTTAAAACTGAACTGACACTGTTTCAATTTACTATAATCTTCTATGTGAAGCTGCTTTGACACAATCTACATTGTAAAAGCGCTATACAAATAAAGGTGAATTGAATTGAATAGATTTTTTTCACTGTACTGAATGTTTTACATCTTATTTTTATTCAGCTGATTATTTCTTCATTTTATTTTTTATAAAATTACAGGTTTTAAGTTCTGTTTGGTAAAACCAAAAGTGTCTTGCAGTACTGTATTTGTAGTAAATGGAAAGCAAATGACATTTGTCCCCTCCCCTTTTTGGCTGATCCGAAAAATGGACCGATCCATGACTCAAAAACCATTAGGTGCGTTCTAATTCATGCAGCTCTGCACAGATTGATCCAAATCTGTCTTTAAGAGGTGCATTCCGCTTAGAAATGCTGCCCGGATTGATGCTGTGCTGACGCCACGTGACTGTCACATGTGGCATCAAAGTACCGCGACAGCACTCCGAGATCAGATGACTTATTCAGCCAATGCAGCGTGTGAAGAGAGACTGTTGGAGCTGCAATGATGACACTGATTTTACATGATTGGCCGAGTTCACCGCATGACAACAACCACGTGTGTTTATTATTGGACAAATTTCATCTCACACATTTCAAAACAAACAATTAACTTTTCATACCATCTCTATCTCTAACACATCATGCTTATTAAAAGACTACAAATATTTTACTGCAGTATCATCTTTTGTTAAATAATGTTCATAATGACGAGATTGTTTGCACAGGTTTATTCTGCCTTTTTCATACAGACTACTGTATTCAGCTCCATAAACGATTTAAGTGATATATTTTTATAAATAACCTGAATATGAACTCAAAAAGTCTTACAGACTTGTAATAAAATAATTTTAAATCAATGATCCTGACACCCCTATAAAGATTTCTTAACCCAAATCAATTCACTTTTATAGTCACATCATCACCAGCACGTGTGCTATGATGAGTGAAAAGCTTAGGTGCTGGCTCCAGACAGTGCCAAATACAGACAGTGCAAATACAACGACAGTGCAAAAAACAGACAGTGCAAATACAGCGACAGTTCAAAATACAGACAGTGCAAATACAACGACAGTGCAAAATACAGACAGTGCAAATACAGCGGCAGTGCAAAATACAGACAGTGCAAATACAGCGACAGTGCAAAATACAGACAGTGCAAATACAGCGACAGTGCAAAATACAGACAGTGAAAATACAATGACAGGGCAAAATACAGACAGTGCAAATACAGCGACAGTGCAAAATACAGACAGTGCAAATACAGCGACAGTGCAAAATACAGACAGTGCAAATACAGCGACAGTGCAAAATACAGACAGTGCAAACAAATCAAGTAAAAAAAATCAAGTAAAAAAAATATTGTATTAAATATAAAAATATATATTTCTAAAATATTTTATTTCCCTTCAAGCCGTTTATGCAGATATTTTAAAAGTGTCATTGATGTACCTGCTCTTTCTTGGAAATTTCTACTTAAGGTGTAGTTAATTTATTTAGGTCCTTTTGTTCAAACTTTTTGGATTAAAGTGCTTTTTTAAAAATTCTTTTATTATCCAAAATAATCCTATTCGTGGGTATTTGTTTCCTTTTTATGCGCCCTCTCGTTTTCCCCTTATTTCTCATGCGTTTGTTATATAGGCTACTTAAATTTCATTCATAATTCCCTCAATGTTTAAAAATGAACTATAGTTTGTAGAGACTGTATTGTGTTTTATTTGTACTTTAAATCTTTTTTTGTTATTTCAATAAATAAATAAATAAAATCACGCCATGGGATCGGTCATCATGACTGCAGCAACTTTGAGTCCCCAAAGTGTCTAGCTTGACGGCTCCATTTTCAACTCTGCCCCTGCCTGTGCTCGGCTAATCTTGTTGATCATCGGCTGCAGCCGTGCTTCATGTCAAATTCACCTATTATGTGATCTGAACCATGGGATTTGGGATCCGTTACACCACTAGTGTTTCCTAATACTAGGTTGCAGCTGGAAGGGTATCCTGAAATAGTTGTCGGTTCATTCCGCTGTGGTGACCTCTGAAATAGAGACTAAGCCGAAGGAAAATGAATAAATGAATGAATTAATTCCACTTTATTTTGAAGTATTACCAATTGCAGAAACACAACAGATGCATGTTTTAAAACTGATCAGAATGGGGCATTTCACTATTTGTCAGCTGCTGATAAAGCTGCGGTTTAATAGGGGTGAAATTCAACTAGTGCCAAAGGGCAGAATAAGCAGAAGCTAATTACTCCAGTCTTACAATAGAGCCGAGCTGCTGTTCATTTGGTGGTGTATAATGCACGAACCTAGCCGCAGGCCAACAAACTCAACGACAGTGGCAGAAAACACTTGCAACCACCAAATGTCTCTCAAGTGATATTTAATGAAGCAATGACATTTTTACAGTATTTCCGAAACTATCTTTTCTTCTGGAGAAAGTCTTATTTGTTTTATTTTGGCTAAAATAAAAGCAGTTTAACATTTTTTTTAGGTCAAAATTATTAGCCATTACAATGTTTTTTTCTGATTTTCTACAGAACAAACCACTGTTATACAATGACTTGCCTAATTACCATAACCTGCCTAGTTAACCTAGTAAAGTCTTTAAATGTCACTTTAAGCTGAATACTAGTATCTTGAAAAATATCTAGTAAAATAGTATGTACTGTCATCATGACAAAGAAAAAATTAATATATTAGAAATGAGTTATTAAAACTATTACGCTACCTGACAAAAGTCTTGTCGCCTATCCAAGTTTTAGGAATAACAATTACTTGACTTCTAGTTGATCATTTAGTATCAGAAGTGGCTTATATGAAAGGGAAAGGCCTCTAGATTACGCTTATTTAAGCACAATAAAATATGATCATGTCTTGATTTTGAATGATTTAATCACGACAGTAAGGTCTGACTTTGCTTAGACAAAAGTCTTGTCACTTATCAGAACTAATGTCCAGTATTGAATATAAAGTCATGCTGCAGTGGAGAAAGAATGAATATTGTGTCTGACTCCATCATGAGCTTGGAGGACTGCATCCATACATCTCTGCAATGACTCAAATCACATTAATAAAGACATCTGGAAAGGCAAAGAAAGCGTTCTTGCAGGACTCCCAGAGTTCATCAAGATTTTTTGGATTCATCTTCAATGCGTCCTCCATCTTACCCAGACCATGCTCAATAATGTTCATGTCTGGTGACTGGGCTGGCCAATCCTGGAGCACCTTGACCTTCTTTGCTTTCAGGAACTTTGATGTGGAGGCTGAAATATGAGAAGGAGCGCTATCCTGCTGAAGAATTTGCCCTCTCCTGTGGTTTGTAATGTAATGGGCAGCACAAATGTCCTCAGGCTGTTGATGTTGCCATCCACTCTGCAGATCTCTCACACAACCCCATACTGAATGTAAACCCAAACCATGATTTTTCCCTCACCAAACCTTGTGTCCAGCAGGTCTTCTGCAGTATTTGTGATGATTGGGATGCAGTTCAACAGATGATTGATCAGAAAAATCTACCTTTTGCCACTTTTAATGATCAACTAGAAGTTATTATCTGTTGCTCTTACAACTGGGATCAACGACAAGCCTTTCGTCAGGAAGTGTATGTTTAGAAATATTCAGGAGGACTAATAATTATGACTTCAACTGTATATGCTGTCATGGCTGTGCAATCAAAAAATGTCATTACAATGGAAGTCAATGGGGCATAAACAGCCACCAACATAAGTAAAAAAGAGTAGTACATTTGAACAGTACACAAGGGTTAACAGTGGCTGTAACTCTCCTCACTGGTAGACACTTGTGAGTATTTTGGAGTCAGTGTGTCCTGTGAGCGGTGAATTCGGCTCTCTGTCACCAGTAAACTGAGCCTCAGCGCCTGCTCGGACATGAAGGTCAGCGGTGCTCAGACGATCCTCTCTGCTCTGTTAAACAGCCTCTTAGGGCTCCTTCTCTCACCCAGGACAGCTCGGCTTTCCTCGCTCAGCTCTTAGCAGCACAATTAGCCTCTCATTAGCCTTCACCTCCTTATTGCGTTGAGTTACACTCGCATTAGCGGCGCCCTGGATCCTAAGAGTAGAGATGCAGCTTTGCCGATTCAGGAGGAATGTGACACCGCCATCACATGCTTATAACACTGCAGCAAAGTCCCTTTAAAGTCCACATGAACACATTGTTTTTCACATTGTGATGCAGTTCCTAGAGAAATGGAATATTAAATGAGAAAACAGTAGGCGTGGCTTGTTTTTTTACTGTGAGCTGATTGGATGTAGTAAAGTAGGAATTTCATTCGGAAAGATGGGGAGGAGGAGTTATTTCAGCCTAAGGCCAAGTTCAGACTGCACAATTTTTCTGTCATGTCACAAATGTTTTCACACTGCATAACTATCTGGGCTAGCGTTCTTTGGCACTGCAAGATGGATCATTGACAGGTGGTTTCACACTGCATGACTTTACAATAGGAGATTTGCCGACAACCAGTGGTGGTAACAGTACTGAAACATCATACTTAAGTAAAAGTACCATTACTTGCCTAGAAATGTAGTGTGAGTAGAGTAAAAGTACCTGCTGTAAATATTACTCAAAGTATGAGTAAAAAGTAGACCTTTCAAAAGTACTCTTGAGTAGGGCCAGACGGAACCTGCGGACGTTTTTTGTGATTTCTGCGAAGAATTTTGGTAAAAATCTGCGGATTTCTGTGGAATTATTTTGGTAATTATTTTGGGTGTTTAAAATGCAAATCCAATTAGATTCACTTTATTTGGTAAGCAAAGCAAGTCTCTTATATAATATATCTACTAAAAGACAGAAAATATTACTGTACAAACTGCATTGTACATAAATCAGATGAACATTTTCATATTAGTCAATAATATTACTGTAATTAATTTAAATACTGAATAAATATCCGTTATAAAGATCCGTTTACATGTCATTTGTTGATGTGTGTGTGTAAACATAACATTCTGTAGTGCATTGAGTTATTGCCCAGCATGCACACAACATCATCAGATGTTAAAATTAGGTTAGATTTAGGTTATGATGTCAAGTGACCGAAATTCAATGTCTAGCCAGCATCCAAGGACAAAGTTACTTTGATGTCCAATAATGACATCAAATGACGTTGATATTTGGTCGATTTTAGGTTGTTAGAAAGTGACCAAAATCCAACATTGAGCCAACATCTTAAACCAGTGTCATATTGACGTCAAATTCTGACATTTATTCATCAGGTATGGCAACCAAAATCTAACGTCTGATAGACGTCATAGTGGTAACGTTGACACAATGTCAAGCTGTAACATCATTAGACGTTGATATTTGGTTGGTTTTAGGTTGGACGTTGACGTCGGCCTGACGTTTAGTTCTGCTGTCAACCCGATTTACATTTCCAAACAAAATGCAACATCCCCACGCCGTTAGGGTAGAATGTCAATCTGAGGGCAGGTTGACATCTTGTGCCTGCTGGGTGTTTAAGACCATTCATCATACAGTAAATATCCGTCATCTTCTCATTAGTGACATGCATCTAAACAGTCTCTGGGTCAATGCGTGTAAAGACTTTGACCATCTTCTTGGACACTTTTTATGCTTCCAGTTTGCTACAATGTAAAGCGCACACGTCTTGAGGTAGTTCATTATGATGCAAATTACCTTCAGTGTGCGATTTGATTGGACAGGAATCTCAGGACTGATTTTTCTAAACTCCATAGACAAGAAAAAAATAGTGACTGCAGGTTGAAGGAAAGTAGTGGAGTAAAAGTACCGATACAGCACTAATAATGTACTTAAGGGAAACTAAAAGTACACATTTATAAAACTACTCAGTAAATTACAATTTCTGAGAAAAACTACTTGCAGTAATTGTATTAATTAATTGTATTAATTACAGTAATAGTATTTGTAATTAGTTACTTTACACCACTGCCGACAACTTGGCCTTGGTCCACAAACTACGTCTCACAACCAAACACATGCGAGAAGTGAGATGAAAACAACGCAAGGTCACATAGTATATCTTTTGTTATTAACTACATAATGAGCAAGAGCCTTTAGTGGGGTAGAACTGTACTTATTTTGCTCACCTGGCTTTTGAAGGGAATAACTTTTTGGACCCGGTTGTGGTGTTGCTCAGATGACACATCAAACAGACACGGGTGCTCCTGCCAACTTTTCTATGGTTTCCACTACATTCGTTCTTCCATGGCAGAGCAAAAGAAAAATCTATCATGTTTACCCACACCAATTTTTATTTTTTTTTACCTTAAATCAACTTTAAAATATGACTGGAATTTTTTACAGCTACGTTTATAAATTACCCTCAAACTGTTTTGACTTGGTTAAACATGAAAAATGTATTTTGTAATTGATTAAATTATTTATTCTGCCCAAGTAAAAAATGCCTTGACTCAAAGGTAAAACATAACGTTTTTTATAGACGATGGATTAATCAAATTACTTTAGTTCGACTTAAAATCAAAATCCAAGTAAAATTGTACTTCGGACTAAACTACTGTATATTAAACACATATAATATTAAGACTATGCTATTGCTAGCTATTTTTATTTTCCATAATAAGGTAAAATATCTGCTGGTGTTTTCAGTATGGCTATAAATGTCACGCAAGATGGTAACCCTAAAACTCACATTAGAAATACAAACTGAATGGTTCGCTGGTTCGAGTCCTGGCTGGGCCAGTAGGCATTTCAAAAGTTCACACTTAGCTGATGATTGAATATAAAGCTTGTTTGGCATGCTGTCCCAGGAGAGAGCACTGAGCTCATAAGATTCTGAGCTCCCTCCCGTTGCAAGGCGAGAGGGGAGTTTGAGCTCAGGTAGATCTCGAGAACTCCCCTGTCATAGTGGCTGAAGAGCAGATAGTAGTTTCTCTTTGAAGAGACAAGTACTAGGTAGGAGCAAGTCTATGTTGTTGATTTGAATTAGTCAATAAACTTAGGTTGCATGTTTTTGATTTGTGGGAGGAAACCGGGGAACCCGGGGGAAACCCACGTGAGCACGGGGAGAACGTGCAAAATCCACACAGAAACGTCTGCTGGTTTGGTAAAGCCTGGAACCAGAGACATTCTTGCTGTTAGGCAACAGTGCTAAGCACTGGACCACCGTGTCACCCATCTAGGAAAGAGTAGGAGTAGGAGTGGAAGGGGGGATTCTTCAAAGCAAAGATATCAGTGATGCGTAACCCAGGGTATTTATAGTAGCTTAGGAATCGTCTGATTGGTACACTGTGAATTGGATAATGTGGGTCCAGCCATTAGCAATCATAAGCTAATCATGATCCTCTCGAAATTAGTTAATAAATAAACTCCACTTCTGTGTGAAGTTTGCATGTTCTCCCCGTGTTGGTGTCTTAACACATGCGCTATAGAAGAATTGGATGAACTAAATAGTCCATAGTGTATGAGTGTGTGTGTGTGTGAATGATTGTATGGATGTCTCACTAGTACTGGGTTGCTGGAAGAGTATCCGCTGCGTAAAAACATATGCTGGAATAGTTAGTGGTTCATTCCACTCTGGTGACCTCCGATAATAAGAGTCTAAGCCAAAGGAAAATAAATGAATGAATGAATCTCTAATTTGGAGTGCTTTCAATAAGACATTTGTAGACAACTATATTTGAGGCCTTGTTTCTCATGAATCAACTATTTCTTAACTTTAAAACGGCTTGTTTTCCGAGCTACTAATGACAGCAAGCAGTGCTTTAATGATCAGCCGGTGGGTAGATGTTGTTCACCGCGGTGTGGCGATGAAAAGTCGCCTACTCAATGCGCCATCACTGCTGCTTTAATTACCAGAAGAAGCAGCTCGTGTGACTCTTCATCCTCGGGTGCGCTATGGGAGTCTGTGCTGAATATCCTCTCTCTCTTCCAACAGCAGGATAATCGACTCCCCCTCTGCCTTCAAACTGCGAGAGGAACCGCAGGATGGGGAAAGCTGGAGCCCCGCGGCCCAGTCGAGTCTCTCACAAACAAACACTTTCATGGCTGAAAACTTGAGATGCGATTTCTGCGAGCAAACAGCCGGCGGGGTCCCTGGCATGCTTATCAGCTCCGAGCAGACCGAGGGCCGCAGATTGAGCCCTCGACAGAGGAAGAGAATGGTGGAGGAAAGACAACGAGAGTCGAGCTGAGCTTATCTGCTCGCCTGAACAATGGCAGAAACGTATGACGTGTGAGTGTTTTTGTTTGGTGGATTTAAACTGAAGGTAAAGGGATAGCTGACCTAAAAGTGAGAATTGACTCACTATTTACTCTTCCTCGAGTGCTTTCAAAAATGGTTTCTTGATTAGGTTGAACACTAAAGATGATATTTTGGACGAAGCTCTAACGATGTGACGATTGACTTTCTTAGTAAGAAAGAAACATACTATGGATGTCAATGGTTACAGATATTCAGCTTTCTTCAAACTATCTTCTTCTGTGTTCAACAGAAAAAAAACTCATAAAGGATTGGAACCACTGTGTAAATTTTTATTTTTGTATGAGCTTCCGTGTATGTTACTTGCTGCAGCCTGTAGCACAATGTGATATTGGATCAAGTCCAATACATAGAGGAAGTGCATTCTCCATTGGTTGTTGCTAGAAATGAAAATTACCCATTATATTGTGTGTTATTAAAGTCTACACAGTTTAGCTCCAACTTTAGTTTTAGTTTAGCTCCAACTTCTTTCAACACACCTGCCTGGAGGTTTCTAGTATACCTAGAAAGAGCTTGATTAGCTGGATCTGGCTTTTTAAAAATGCTTTTATTATCCAAAATAATCTTAATCATTTTTAAGACTTAATCAAAACACCTTGTTTTGGGTTTTACATTAATATATATTGGAAAGTTTTATAAATGTAAATAAATGTAAACCCCTTTTTAGCATATTCAAACAGGCACTGGAACAGTATTGACCTACCATTTAACATCTAGCCAAAGAGTGGTTTAAACTCCAAGAATTTGTGCTTATTGTTTTGTTTAATAGGCCTATTTGTGGATATTATTTCCTTTTTATGTGCCCTCTCGCTTTCCACTTATTTCTCATGCGTTTGTTATATAAGGTACTTAATTCATAATTCCCTTGTTAAAAATAAACTATAGAGATATGTATATGTATTTTGTTTTGTTTTTTGTACTGTAAATATTTAGTTGTTATTGCAATAAATTGACAAATAAATAACTGATGACGCCATGTGATGGGTCATCATGACAGCAGCAACCCTGAAGTGTCCGGCTTGACAGCTCTGTTTTCAACTCCGCCCCCACCTGCGCTCTGCTAATCTCGTTGATCACCGACTGCAGCTGTGCTTCATCTCGAACACACCTATTAACATCTACACGTACCCCAACCCTAAACCCAACCCTCAATTATTATTGTCTACACCTACCCCAACCCT
>CAIGQZ010000276.1:4685708-4701111 GCA_903798205.1 Danio tinwini
CCTAAACCCAACCCTCAATTATTATTGTCTACACCTACCCCAACCCTCAATAATTATTGTCTGCACCTACCCCAACCCTAAACCCAACCCTCAGTTTTTAATGTTTACACCTACCTCAACCCTAAACCCAATCCAACTAATATAGTAAATCCTAATCAACTCAGAAGTTTGTATGAGTCTACACATATTTGACAGCATGATGACAGCATGACTTCCTTATTAGACAGTATAATAAAAGACAGACTTGAACATGAAATAATGATATTTATTTTCAGCAGTACTCCTAAAGAAACAGCACTAAGCACAACTTTCTGGAACACTTGACTAGGATAGCACAATGAATTGGTGGAATATTTTATTGTTGTTTGGCATTCTGTAATGACTTTTACTGCATCCCCTCCAATCTCAGTTTAGAGTAAGAACAAATATTTCCATAATGTGATTACTATAGTTGAATGTTGCAGTTACAGTACTTTTATTACTGTAGCAGTAATCAGTAAAAGTGCTCATCTGGCGATACTGACCATGGCAAAAGCCAATAATGTGGTGTAGTGCATTGTGTTGAGGTGCTATTGATGCTGTATTGATTTCCCTGGTCAAGGTCATAAGCAAAGAGAAACATCTCCTCTTCTGAGTACACCACTGATTGATTGTCTATTACGGAAGAGCGTTAAATATCCCCTGCATTATGTCACATTGAAGCTAATGACAAAGGCAGCTTGCGCATGACTTATTAAGGCCAGGATGAAATAGAGCTCCACCAATTGTGAAAGTGCTTTCTTGGCACAGATCGGAGCTGATGCATGGCACAGAGTCTCCAGAAACACAAACTCCACCAAGGACCGCGGTTAGTCAAATCAGCAAATAACCGCCATGATTAATCGCTGCTGCATAATGATATGCAATAATACTTCTCTTAAGATAAAACACCCTGATGCGCTGCCTCTTTTAATGAGCTATTCTTCACATGAAACAACATCTTTTCATCGACTCAGGATACAGAGACAAGGCATTTAATGTTGTTTATTACATACATAAAAAATAAGATAGAAAAATACAGTATAAACTCGTAACAATGGCTGTTAAAACAGACATGTCTTCTCATAGGCAATACTTGGGCAGGGAACACACATTTGGGGCGGAAAGACTTGTACACACAAACACATGTATGATAAAAGACATTCACATCATCCAACTCTTCTTAAAGAGGAAGTGTGTAATTTTGTTTGAATATTTTCATCCAATAGTAATGTACTTAAAGTTTCTTTTGCACTTTTGAAAAGTTTCACAAACAGACAACAATGTTGTCAATCTGATCCTTATTCACACGGATTGGTAAAATTCATTTATTTTCATCTGCTTTTTCAGGGCCTGGTTGCGGGGGCAGCAGTCTCAGGAGAGAACCCCAGACTTCCCTTGATCTAGACCAGGGATGGGCAAACTCGGTCCATAAGGGCCGGTGTCCTGCACAGTTTAGCTCCAACACTAATCAAACACATCTACTTATAGCTTTTTAGTGATCTTAAAGAGGGTGACACAGTGGCGTTGCCTCACAGCAAGAAGTTCGCTGGTTCGAGTCTCTGCTGGGTCAGTTGACGTGTCTGTGTGGAGTTTGCATGTCCTGCGTTCATGTGGGTTTCCTCCGGGTGCTCCGGTTTCCCCCACAGTCCAAACACATGCGGTACAGGTGAATTGGGTAGGCTAAATTGTCCGTAGTGTATGAGTGTGAATGAGTGTGTGTGGTTGTTTCCCAGAGATGGGTTGCGGCTGGAAGAGCATCCGCTGCATTAAACATATGCTGGAAAAGTTGGCGGTTCATTCCGCTGTGGCAACCCCAGATTAATAAAGGGACTAAGCTGAAAATAAAATGAATGAATGAATGATCTTGAAGACACTGATTAGCATGTTCAGGTTTGGTTCAGGTCCAAGTTTGCCCACCCCTGCCTTAGACTCTTCCCAAGCAAGGTTATAATAGTTTTGGATTTTTCACTAGTTTTAGTTTTTAATTCGTTTTGACTTTTTGTTTTCAAATGCAGTTAGTTCTAATTCGTTTTTAGAGGCAGATTTACTAGTGCTTTCTAAGGTTTTCTCCGGTTGCTCTGGTTTCCCCCACAAGTCCAAAGACATGCGGTACAGGTTAATAGAGTAAGCTAAATTGTCCGTAGTGTATTTCAAGAGTTCACACTTAGCTGATGATTTTATATAAGCTTGTTTGGCATGCTGTCCCGGGAGAGAGCCCTGAGCTTAAGGGATCCTCGAGCCCAGGGCTCCCTCCTGTTTGTTGAGCGAGAGGGGAGCTTAAGCTTAAATGGATCTCAAACTCCCCAGCTGTGGTAGCTAAGGAAACACTTGAGGAGGAAGGGGGTTAGACATATATTATATATGTATATTCATTGCTTAGTCTGTTGTGAATTAAGTATATCTTTGGGGGTGGGAGAAAACCGGAGAGGAAACCCACGCAGACACGGGGAGAATATACAAACTCCACACAGAAACACCCACCATCCTGGCGAGGACCAGGGCTGGCAGTGTTCTTGCTGTAGGGCAACAGTGCTAACCACTGGGCCGCCGTGTCGCCCGATCTATGAAAAGGAGGAGAAGAGGGAGTAAAGGGGGGTTTCTTCCATACGAAGATAACTGTGGACTGAAACTGTGGTTATTTATAGTAAATGGGAAATCATATGATTGGGAGATCATGATTAGATAATGCGAGACCGGCTGTGGTAAATCATAAGCACGTGATCCTCTCGAAATTAGTTTATGAACAAACTTCACGTGTGTGAATGAGAATGCATGGGTGTTTCCCAGTGATGGGTTGCAGCTGGAAGGGCATCCGCTGCGTAAAACATATGCTGGATAAGTTGGCGGTTCATTCCGCTGTGGCGACCCCAGATTAATAAAGGGACTAAGCCGAAAAGAAAATGAATGAATGAATGTTAGGTGCAAGATTCAAAATCATCAGAATAAATATTGTATAAAAAATGCAACCATACATTTTTTGAAAGGTATTCAGAGGGCACACGACCACTACCGTATCATCTTCCTCTACCATCTACCCATGCTCAAATTCAAATACAACAGCCTACAAGGCAGCAGTCTTAAGTAAAATATGTGTGCAAGGCTACTTCTGAGGTTAGATACAGTGATCAGTGATGGGAAGTTCAGATCTTTAATGCGAACCGGATGATTTGTGACAATACTCCTATGTTAGGACTCAACATACCAAAATTATGTAGTCAGCAATCATAATTTCAGTCAGTTAAAACATGACCATGATCTGAAAAGTTTCGCAGTATTATCGGTTCACGGCTTCTCAAATCTGATCTCAGTGTAATGTTACTGATCTAATAACTTAATAACTATATATTGGTTTATTTCGATTCAGAGGGGGGTATTAGGCATGTTAAAAAGTAAGTAGCTTGTTGATAAGCGCTTACTGGAGATGTGAATCCTTTCAAATGATTCAGTTCGATTTGGTGAACTAGTTCAACCGGTTCACTTACACTGTACACTCAAAAAGATATATTTTTGCTTGTTCAAACTCAAAAATTCTTGAGATTTCATTGGGACAACTTAATTTTTTAATGTTCAATCCACATAAATTTGTTGAAAGTGTTAAGTTAACAATAGATTTTGTGTTGGAACAACATGACTGAATTGTGTAGAACCCGGCATGTTTTACAGTGTATAAAATGCAGGGTTCCACATAATTCATTCATGTCACAAATCGATTAAGTTAACTGAACTCTTTTAACAAATTTAAGTGATTAAATATAAAAAAATTAAGTTGTCCCAATGAAATCTCAAGAATTGTGTTGATTCAGCTTATTTTAAATAAGTAGTTTAAACAAGTAAAAAGAAATTTGTTTTTGAGTGTAGAAGATCCGGTTAAAAAGATTTGTTTGCAATCGCGATCACTAATAGAGAAGTAAACCCATTATTTGGCACAAATGTGTTAAAGTAATAATAATAAAGTAACAGCGAGGATGACTGGAGGAGAACCTGCTCAATCTGGCCAATGGCAGCAGAATTACAGACTCAGGTGCCGTACGGGTCAAACACCTGCAGCGTGAAGTAAATAGATTTACTTCTAAAAGGCTTACAGTCAGATTATGTATTAAATAAAATACAATATTTAATACATAAAAAATTATGTATTAAATACAAGACGAAAACGAAGGATGTTTTTGCTGTAATTGTAGTTAGTTTCAGTTAGTCTTGTATGTACGCAATCAGGGGCTTCACTGGCCGCCACGGGCCCTCTGACAACCTCATACGAAAGTGAAGTGATGGGGGTGACGAAAGAGGGCCCCTAATGATACCTCTGGGGCCCCCCAAAATGCGTGGGCCCTTAGAATCGTCCTAACTCCCCCTCCCAGCGGTGCCCCTGTACACAATACTGTTTCAGTTAGTTCTAGTATTTATTTTTTTTTCAGTAAAATTTTTTTTTTCACTTATAGTTTTCGTTTTTTCATTTGTTTTTCGTTAACTATAATAACCTTGATCCCAAGGCATTCCAGGGCCAGCAGAGATACATAACTCCTCCAGCATGTCCTGGTTCTTAGAGGCCTTCTCTCGATGGCACATGCCTGGACCACCTGCCTACAGTAGGTAGGCATCCCAAACAGATGCCCGAGCTACCTCAGCTGGCTTCTCTAGATATGGAGGAGCAGTTCTACTCCGAGCTCCTCCCGGGTTACAGAGCTCCTCACCATATCTATATAGGTGCGCTCTGCCACCCTGTGAAGGAAACTCATTTTGGCTGCTTGTATCCAAGATCTTGTCCTTTCAGTCATGACCCAAATGCCAGGATTGGAAAAAATGAAGAAAAAAAAAGTATTCTTCATGCCAGACCAGTAGGTGGCGACATCATTAAACAAATCAAAAACAGACACTCATTTGGGCTGTGTTCCAGCCCTGTCAGCTATCAGATGGAGTTTGTGAAACATGCATAAACCAAATTATTATTATTTTTTCGTTTTGGTGCCCAAAATTACACACTTCATACTTGAAAACTCATTTGCAAAACAAGAAGCAATCTGAGTAATATATTTGAATTGCTATTTAAGTGAGACATCATGCTTTATCATTTACTGAATAACTTGCCTCTCATCTTTTTTTTTTCATTGATCAACATCTGTTCCAAACCAAAAAACTGCTTTTAATACATAGATCATTCGCATTTCAATCTTTAAAGCATTTTCAAAACACATCAGTACTTCGATCAGAATACTGTTATGGCACTGCAGAATCATAAGTGAACGTGAGGAGAAATGCACACACAACAGGAAGACATGTTTGATGTCACAGAGACTCCCCTCTTGACGTCAGAAGCCATTCTGTTGCATAGTAAAGAAAGAGTTTTCGAGGGAGGACAAATATTATGGTGATACGGTGCAGGCAGAACACACAGCTTATTCGCCGCTAACACTGAAACACCCTCATCCTATCAGCACTTACATGCTATTTCATGTCAACTAAATATCTTTCTTTAATCAGTATTTGTTCAATTTAAATTATTGAAACATTTATATCAAATCATTGCTATCAGAGAATGTTAAAAACAATATATATATAGTATAAATCACTACTGAAATGAGCTAGCATGAATAAGCATAAAGTTAGCATCATTTTAGAACGAATTAGCATGTGCTAACATAAATGAAACCTTTGCGCTCATGTTCCTAGCATAAATTAACATGAATTTATGCCAGAAACATGAGCGCAAAGGTTTAATTTATGTTAGTAGCATGCTAATGTGTGGTAAAATGAATAGCATGCTGCTAACATAAATTAAACCTTCACAGTCATGGTTCTGATGTAAATTAACATGTAGTTATGCAAGAAACTTGATCGCGGAAGTTTAATTTATGTTAGCAATATGCAAATTCATGGAAAATTGATGCTTATTTCATGCTAGCAAGAACTGACATGTTGCAAGCCTGTTTTTGGAAATGATTTAGCATGTTTTTAGCAAGAATTACTGTTTCCCAGCATTAATTTGCACGACAATAGCATGTTTCTAAAATGAATTCATTTTTAACTATAATTAGAATGTTGTTAGCAAGAATTAACATGTTGCTAACAGTACTTAGCATGCTGCTGTAATGTTTTTAGCATGCAATATTTTTAATTAGCATGTTGTTAGCATGAATGTACGCTACAAACATGATCGGGGAGGTTCAATTTATGTTAGCAGCCTGCTAATTTGTGATAACTTGATGCTAACTTGATGCTAGCAAGAATTAACATGTTGCAAGCCTGTTTTTGAAACGAACCAGCATGTTTTTAGCCAAAATGAACATTTCCCAGCATTGATTTGCATGTTACTAGCAGGTTTCGAACAATAATTAACATGCTGCTGTAATGTTTTTAGCATATAATATTTTTATTAGCATGTTTCTAGCGTGAATTTATACTAGAAACATGATTTTGAAGGTTTGATTTGTTAGCAGCATGCTAATTTGTGAAAAAATAATGCTAACTTCATGCTAGCAAGAATTAACATGTTGCAAGCCTGTTTTTTTTAAATGAATCAGCATGTTTCAGCAAGAATGAACATTTCCCAGCATTAATTTGCATGTCACTAGCATGTTTTGAACAATAATTAACATGCTGCTGTAATGTTTTTAGCATATAATATTTTTATTAGCATGTTTCTAGCGTGAATTTATACTAGAAGCATGATTGTGAAGGTTTAATTTGTTAGCAGCATGCTAATTTGTGATAAAATGATACTAACTTCATGCCATTAAGAATTAACATGTTAGAAGCTTTTTTTAAATTAGCATGTTTTTAGCAAGAATAAATGTTTCCCAGCATGAATTTGCATGTCAATAACATGTTATTAACATGAATTTATCAGAATGTTGTTAACAATAATTAACATGCTGCTGTAATTGTTGTAGCATGACATATTTTTAATTAGCATGTTGTTAGCATGAATTTATGCAAGAAACATGATCGCGAAGGTTTAATTTGTTAACAGCTTGGCAATTTGTGATAAAATGATGCTAACGTCATGCTAGCAAGACTTAACATACTGGAAGCCTTTTTAAAAGATTAATTAGCATGTTTTTAGCAAGAAATAATATTTCCCAGCATTATTTTTGCATGTTTCTAACATGAATTAATCTTTAACTGTAATTAGAATGTTGCTCGCAAGAATTAACATGTTGCTAACTATATTAACATGCTGTTGTAATGTTTTTAGCATGAAATATTTTTAATTAGCATGTTGTTAGCAGGAATCAATGCTAGAAAAATGACCATGAAGATTTGATTTGTTTCCTGCTGAAAAATCCAGCTTAAACCAGCCTAAGATGGTTGGCTGGTTTTAGCTGGTCGACTAGCCTGGTTTTAGAGGGGTTTTGGCCATTTTCAGGCTGGTTTCCAGCCATTTCCAGCCTGGTCTTAGCTGGTCAGGCAGGGAGTTGACCAGCTAAAACCAGCTTAACCAGCCAAAACCAGCTATGTCCAGCTTAAACCAGGCTGGTCAAGCTGGTTTTAGCTGGTCATGACCAGCTAAGACCAGGCTGGAAATGGGACCAGGCTGGAAATTTAAGCTGGATTTTTAAGCAGGGTTAGCAGCATGCTAATTCTAATAAATGATGCTAACTTCATGCTAGCAAGAATTAACATGTTGCAAGCCTGTTTGTAAACAAACTAGCATGTTCTAGCAAGACTTAATTTTTCCCAGCATGAATTTGCACATCACTAGCATGTTTCTAACATGAATAAATTTTTTTTTACTGTAATTAGGATGTTGTTAGCAAAAATTACCATGTTGCTAACAATAATTTGCTTACTGATCCAATGTTTTTAGGACAAAATACTTAGCATGTTGTTAGCAATAACACATTCACTTGCAACAGCAGTGCAAGGTATCAGTTGCTAACGTGATCTAACGGTTGCTAGAGTGAGGCTTGGCAGCATTATAAGACGAGTAGTAAAATATTAATAGAAATATCTGTATTGGAGATATTAAGCCAATGTTTTTATTGTAATGCAAAACTAAAATACTGAATAAAGAAGTCCGAATGCTTACAAAACTGACATTACAGTTCACTAAACTTCAACATAAGTGGAAATTAAGTCAAGTTCAACAAGCAGAAACCCATAGTTGTGAAGGCGATGGAGTGTGTGTGTGACAGTGTTGAGTGCTGATCTGTGCAGCCGGAGCAGGAAGGCAGGTTTCGGCTGCTGATGCTGTGTGTCCTGACCTGCGCTCTGTTTCCCAAAAGCATCACAAGTCTATAGACTGCAGAATCAGCAGGTGACCGCTGCACATCTATGTCTATACCCAGGTACCAACACAATCTCTCTGCAATTAGTTATGTTTTTCTAATATTCATTGTTAATTTCATTATTTGCATGTGAAAGCGTGGGCCATGGGGACCATGGGGTGATCAAAATGTTTCGGTCTCACTTTTCAGGATTTGTGAGGCACATTTTGCATATATGTCTACCTTAAATGACTTGGCTTGTTCCTTATCATTTATTTTGACATATATTTTGTTGTGTCTGAAGGTTAAATAGGTCTACATGAGTATTTTTATAAACAGTTTTTCACCTTCGTTTAAAAAAAATATCAATCTACATGAAAACCCTATGATGTAAAGCATAATCTACATAAATGATGCATGTAAAGGGCATGCCAAATCAACAGGTTCTCCAGCCTCCGATGCCTAGACTGCAGCTCTGCACAAGAAGTTTAGCCAGAGGAGAAATGGTCGTGCCCAACTGAGCCTGGTTTCTCTCAAGGTTTTTTCCTTCACTTTTGTCAATTGGTGAAGTTTGCTCCTCGCCACTGGCTTGCTTGGTTTGGGACATGTGGAGCTGCGCATCGATGGATTTGCTCTTCAGTGTTTGGACTTTTAGCAGTGAAAGTTAAACCACACTGAACTGAATTAAACTGAATTTCAACTCTGAAATCTGGACTGAAGGTCCGGGAGGTCCATTGTCCTGCAGATTTTAGCTCTAACCCCAATTAGACACACCCGGGCTAGCTAATCAAGCTCTTAGGCTTTCTAGAAACATCCTTGCAGATGTGTAGAGGCAAGTTGGAGTTAAAATCTGCAAGACACTGGACCTGCAGGACCGAGTTTGAGAACGTCGGGTTTATATATTTCTCTCTTGCATCAAGTCATCATTGTGCATGTTCATTACAGGCAGAAGTGTAGCACACAAATATTGTATTCCATGTAGTAAATGTGCACTATGAATCAATATGGAAGATACTGGCAAAGTCATTTTTACCGTTTTTTTTTGCCACTCAAAGGTGTTCTTGGAACTTATGATTACAGTTGAAGCACTGAAATCACAATGGTGAATGTTTTTAGTTCCTTTTTTGAACTTTAGACATCTCAAGACCATCACTGTCTATATGGAGGATGAGGGAGCTCTCAGGATATCTAAAATATCTTCATTTGTGTTATGAAGATGAGGTGAACTGGACCACCATGAGGATGAGTAATTATTAACAGAACTTAACAGAACAGACTTGTCCAGTCAACATTGTTGGACATAAGAGTGAAATTCCATAGCCTCCTTTTGCCATCAAATGTTTGTCATTTTTGGCCTTTTAGTTGATTTTTTGAGATTTTGATTTACATTTGGGCTTATAATCATCAACCAGTTAAATTTGTTTAATGAGATCTTAAAAATTCCAACCCAGGCTCATTCTGAAAACGTACCCCTATATACATTTCTGGAAAGCACCAAATACGTCCCAGGAGTTACGTTTTTTTTGCAGTTTTTGTTTTCACGAATACACCAGAGGCTGCTGTGTACTCTTTATCAGATCTCAAATTTCTCTCGCGAGTGCCATTTGCGCCTGCTGTTCTCAAGTAAATCCACCAGAGGCTGCTGTCGACTGACTGAAAAACTGATTCCCCTACCCACCCGCTTTCCTTCAAATTCACCCGCTCACCCACTACCTCATTTCCTGATTTTACCGCATTCCCACCCTGTTATTTACTTGTTTATTCCATTGGCTTCTGTTTTTGTCTTTCCCGCTTTCTGGAACCGTTCTTCACCAGACTCAAACATTGTTGTTGTGGTCAACTTTGCTCTAGTTCTCAAATCCTCCGACATACATGGGGAGCCGCTGGACAAACTGGTATGAAGGTAAGCGGTCAGCTGGTAAGCACAAGAAGGAATGGCGTCATACTGCCCCATAGCGTTCTTTGTAAAAACGAAATGCAGCCATACGTTCCTCTGGCTACATTATTCGTGACCTCCAGAAGTGTATATAGGGGGACGTTTTCAGAATTAGCCTATGTGGGAAAATTCAGGTTAAATAGCCACTAATACAACCAAAATGTACTTTCTAGAATTCCCAGTGAGATCAGGTAAAGATCATACTTCATTCTCCACTCCAGCATTGAATATATATGATTTCCACAGAGGAGGTAAACAAAATCAGTGCCATTACACTGCTTAAACCATGTCAGAACAACAGCATTGTGTCATTCTTTGTAAATAAATTTGCCATTAATTATTCATTTTGGTCACAGTCTTCTTCACAACTGTGCATATTTCACATGGTGTGATGCCCATGATGCTTTTGGGAAACGCAGCCAAGGTTTGCTCATTCGCCACTGAAGATGACATTCGTATTGAACACATGAGAACAATGCTAAAGGCACTTAAATGATATTTCCCCATCAATCCCATCGGCACATCGAGAGGGCCACGGTTTTGGTCATCCACGTCTACATCCAATCACAGAAAACTGGATTGTTTTCACTTCATAAAGGGTTCGGTATTGTTCTTTTTTTTTTTTTTTTTTAAGTTCGCTTCACAATGTTTGACAGTATAAAATAACGAATTGTAAAAATATACGTTCTCTGGAGCATAATAAAAAGGTTCTTCCTGTACATGTTTTTTGTTGTTAACGCCACTCTTTAAACATTTATCTACACATTTCATACATTTGTACAGCAGATAGGCAAGCATGGCTTATACATCCTCACTCAAAAGTGTCAGATTGTTCCAGAAAGGGAAATACTGTTGTTTTTTTACATCACTGAAACCGCGTATGACTTAGTGATGCAGCACAGAAGTGTATGCACCATCTACACCGTCATGCATTACATTCAGAGTCATTACCGTAACTGCAGGATCACTTCCGCCATTGGTTTTGGGGTGCGCTGGATGTTCAATCCACTTTCGATTCCTCAACAGTCCCGTCCCGTGAAGTTCTGGCTTTGACTTAGAGGGTGTGGGGCAAATCATTATTGCTTATTGCTTATAAAGAGTGCAGACCTACAGCGACAGGAACGTCCGATCCGCTCCCGTGTCCAAGCTGTAGGAAAAGCTGTGACGGCTCTTAGATACTCGTTTTGTCTTTGATTGATTGATTTTTTTAGGGCAGAGGTGTGATATCTGCAGGCAGGTAATGGGCAGGTCATCATTGGGTGAAGAGGTCAGAAGGTCAGGGTTAGTTGCCAGTGGTGGCTGAGTGGGTTAGAGAGACAAACGAACAGAAAAGAAGGGGGTAGGGAAACAGGGAAAAAGGAGGAAGGAAACAAAAGATAGAGGAGATTAGTTTCAGCTAGTGAAAAGCAGGATGACAATATGAAAAGTATTATTTTATAAAACGATCACATGTAGGCTCTTAATTCAGTCGAGTTTCCCCACAGCGAGACAACAAGTGGGTAAGTCGCACATTTATTTGAATATATTGAATGGGATCAATAATTTAGAGGGGGTCTCAAATATAACTCATACATTTATTATAAGAATACAGGAGAAACTTAGTCCAGTGCATTACTAATAGCATCAAATATGTATGTTGACTTTATTTCATGTAAATTTATTTTTTCCATTTGGTAAGCAAGCCATTACAGTTTCCCTAAAATCATTGGTGGTTTTAGTGAACTGTAGTATTGTTTTATTTGTATATAAAGTTTAGCGACATTTAGCAAATCTCAAATCCTGTATTTTCTTATTGTAAAATGTAACTATAATCAGCCACGCGCTTCAGATAAAGTTGTATACTCATCTGCATACACACAGCACACTCATGTAAATTCATCTAAAATACTTCTGTAACACAGGCCAGCTAGTGAAGTGCTATGCAGGTAAACCTCACTCCTCTCACCTCAAAAGGTGCTCTAATGACAGACGCTAAAGGCTATGCTCCTTAGCCTACTTGTCAGAGGAACCAAATCCCATGCACAGAATCGCCGGTTCGATTCCAGCTTAGAGTGGGTTGGGTGCAGTAGGACCGGTAGGTTAAACGTGGGGGCTTGTCCGGGATGGGAGTGAGGTTTAGCAGGGTGAATGTAACGGAGGCCAGCTAGCAAAGTGCTATGCAGGTAAACCTCATTCCTCTGACCTCAAAAGGTGCTCTAACGACAGGCGCTAAAGTTCATGGTCTTTAGCCTACTTGTCAGAGAAGCCAACTCCCATGCAAAGAATCACAGGTTAGCATGGGTTAGGTGCAGTAGGACCGGTGGGTTAAACGTGGAGCCTCATACGGGATGGGAGTGAGGTTTAGGGGGTGAGTGTAACAGAGGCCAGATAGCAAGTGATATGCAGGTAAACCTCACTCCTCTGACCTCAAAAGGTGCTCTAGCGACAGACGCCAGAGGCCATGGTCTTTAGCTTACTTGTTAGAGCAACTCACTCCAATGCAAAGAATCGCCAGTTTAATCCCAGCTTAGCCAGGATTGGGTGCAGAAGGACTGGTGGGTTGAAAGTGGGGGCTCGTCCGGGATGGTAGTGATGTTTAGGTGGATTGAGTATAACGAGGACCAGCTAGTGAAGTGCTATGCAGGTAAACCTCACTCATCTGACCCCAAAAGGTGATCTAGCGATAGACGCTAGAGGTCATAGTCTTTAGCCTCCTTGTCCGAGCAACCGACTCCCATACAAAGAATTGTTGGTTCGATCCCAGCACAACGTGGGTTGAGTGCAGTAGGACAGGTGGGCTACACGTGAGAGGAGTGAGGTTTACCTGCATAGCACTTTGCTAGCTGGCCCCGTTACACTTCTTAATTGTTAATTTATATAATCACAAAATGGGAACTATATTGTTGTCTAACTCTAATCGGCTTAAAACAACTAAAAGGTCTGAACATATTGATATTTTATAAATATTAACATCACATTTATTCACATTGTCTATAGTAAAAAGCACTACACAAATAAATTTAGATTTTGGTGTTTATAGGCGGGACTTTCTGTTTGACCAGTTAAAAATGAGAGGGTATGCAGGAAACCAATCAGTCGTCAAATACACAATTCCATCTACTTTTTACTTTTTATTATCAGTTATTTTTACTGTAGGTTTTATCGCTTCTGTTGTGTTCATTTCTATGCCCTGCCAATGTAATATCATTTTTCACACTGCTAGTTATGTAGAAATTACATCAGCTGTACCTAAACTGCTATGCAAGATACATTTTTAAAACAGTTTTTCTTAGTAACAAACTCAGAAAAGTCACCTTCAAATTTGCAACAATGGCGATAATGCCAAAATAACATATAAAATCAAGCATGTATTATCGAAAGATGTTGGTTTTGCATGGAGCGTATCTGGAGTGTTGCTGTGGGCCGACTGAATGTGAGAGCCTTGAAGAACGGTTGGCCTTCATCTTTGCAATTTAGTAAAACCATGAGGTAAAAGCATGCTTTCACACACACAGCATGAGGAACTGTCTATCCTGACAGAGCACGCATGTTAAGAAGGAGGAAATCAAGAGTGAAAACACATTTGAGAAAACAAAGGAAATACAACTGTGACAGGTGTGTCTAATGGTTAGTAGCAGTCAGTAAATGAGCTAGACTGGAAGCATGATAGATGTGGTTCAATCAAAGGGCTCGTATTATGCTTTTAACACATTCAATGTTGCTGTATGAGTATGAATGTTACAAAGCACAGTGTTCGAAGCAAGTCATGGTCTATATCAGTACACTAAAAAGGCTGTCTACATAACATTTTCAGACAAAAACCTTTGGAAACTTTGAATGCATTTACCTGCTCCTATATAAGCATTTTGGGGACTGAAATCACATTAATTTTGAAAGTGCAAATAAAAAAACACACCATTGTTATCGTTTCTGTGCAAACACCCAGATAACAAGAGTTTTTGAAAATGGTTACATCATGTGTTTGCAAAGTATGTCAAGCTCAATTTAAACTTCTGCATCAATTTATTGCCATATCCGTACACTTCTGAAACTATTATTAAAGAATTAATACACTACTACAGCTCAGAACAATGTTTTACATCTAATTTTTTACCTCTTGTGGTAAGTAGCAGTGTAATAATCATTTCAAATCACTTTCATATTTATATGCTTGTCTGTTACGCTGCTGTTTTAGACTTTTGCACCATGTTGTGGCTGAATAATGCATAAGTTAGTGTATGCTCCATTCAGCCATTTTCATTTCTGTCAGCTTTGCCTTTAATTTAAGAACTAATAAAACGTTCTTAGCTGTAATAGTTTGCGTCTAATTTTTACCTTTTGTGGCAAGTAGCAGTGTAATAATAATTTCAAATCATTTTGACCATCAGTGAATACGTTCATATCCATATTTATATGCTTGTGTGTTACGCTGCTGTTTTCGACAGTTTGGCGCCATCTTGTGGCTGATTAATACGTAAGTTTGTGTATGCTCCATTCATGAAGTACATCCAGGCGGTTGTTGTCACAGAAACAAAAGTCTTTCAGGCATATACAACTGTACTCCGCATTTAGCACCATCTTGTGACTGAATAATGCACATGTTAATGTATGCTACATTCAGCTGTTTTCATTTCTTTCAGCTTTGCCTTTAATTAAAGAATTAATAAACTATTATGCCTCAGAACAATGTTTTGTGGTTAATTTGACCTTTTGTGGCAAGTAGCCATGTAATAAGTGTGATAAAGTACATCCTGTTGGTTTTCACAGAATAAATGTTAGTGTATGCTCCATTCAGCCGTTTTTATTTATTATAGCTTTGCCTTTTAGTAAAGATTGAACTATTATGGATCAGAACAATGCTTTGTGTCTATCTTTTTTACATTTTGAAGCTAAATAGTCATGTATTAGGTGGGTTAAAGTACATCTAGCTGGTTGTTTTCACAGAATTTTTTTTTTATTTAGGTCTATACAACAGTACTCCGCATTTGGTGCCATCTTGTGACTGAATAATGTGTAGGTTAGTGTATACTCCATCAGCTGTTTTCATTTCTGTCAGGTTTGCCTTTAATTAAAGAATTAATAAACTATTACAGCTCAAAACAATACTTTATGTTTGATGTTTACCTTTTGTGGCAAGTAGCCATGCAATAAGTGCGAAAAAATACATCCAGCCAGGTAGGCTCCATTCAGCTGTTCTATCTATCTATCTATCTATCTATCTATCTATCTATCTATCTATCTATCTATCTATCTATCTATCTAT
>CAIGQZ010000276.1:4703012-4717508 GCA_903798205.1 Danio tinwini
ACACACACACACACACACACACACACACACACACACACACACACACACACACACACACAAATGGTATGAAAAACAAAACATTGAAAGAGAAGAAAGCAATCTCAGTGTCTGATCTGCTTGATATCTGTAGTCATTTTGTCAGCTTAAGCAAAAAAAGAAAACCCTCATCTGAATCATTAAATCATTGTACACACACATACACACAGACTGCACAATCTGAATTTATATGCTGTTAAATTCATGTGAACAAGGAAATATCAAAGTAGTGTATTGATTAATCAAACATTTATTGTTAAATAAAAATAAAACTGAAACTCTGTTTTAAACGTAGACGATTAAATTAATTATTTAACTTAATTACTAATGAAACATTTAAGATGCTTTTTTGAATATTTTAAATCGTTCTGGAGGACTTGCAGCTTAAGCGTTGCTGATAAAGAAAATATTAAGAAGATTATCTTCATGATTATTTGTCATTATATGCCAAATGTTACTCTGAATATATACCAATTAAAACATAAGTCTTATTCATTTTTGTTCTCAGCTAAAATGGCGTTCTATTTAAATTTTCATAACTGCACTGGGAAAAATGCTTCTCTTAAATTTTTTTGTCTTGTTTCTAGACCAAATATCTAAATATTCTTAAATAAAGAAGCTTTTTCTAGACAAGCAAAACATATTGTCTTGTTTTAAGGAATAATGTGTCAAAATTAAAACAAAAACAAGCAAAATAATCTGCCAATGGGCTGAGCTAAATATTCTTATGTCAAAAAGATTATTTTACTCAGCCCATTAGCAGATTATTTAGCTTGTTTTAAGGAAAAACTCATCTAAATTTGGCATATTACTTCTTAAAACAATACAATATGTTTTGCTTGTCTAGAAAACGCTTCTTGATTAAAGAAATTGTAGATATTTGGACAAGAATCAGTCATGCTGCGTTCACACCAGATGCGGCACACGTGAATAAATCACGGTAAATAGAAGCGTGAACATGTTGAGTTTACTCGCTTCATTCGCGCATCAAATTTGCTTCACATTAGATGTGGATTCGCATCATGGGCAGGGCTTCTGTCTGCTTGGTGACTCTAGCTTTATTGCTAAATGGCTACAGTGGATTTTATTCAGAGTGTAGCTGTGCTTTATATGGCTTTAGGAAGGCTGAAAAACAGCGTATATTTGTTCGGCGCCGTGTCTAATTCTAGATCCTTTCAGAGGTGCATCCAGCTCAGAGTTCATCAACTCCTTCAGATGATGGATGATGGGGGATGCTTCAGACTGAGCCCAGCCCAGTTTGATGAGCTGTTGTCTAGTGTTGACAGGAAGATTTCCCTTCAGGCCATCAACAACAGGAGCTACATTATAATCACGCCCCCTACAAGAACAAGCTCCTGATTGGTTAATGTGGCACGAATGTCCAATGAAGTTCAGATTTTCCAACTTTGTGCTTCAAATGCACAAAGCACTCAATTCATGCAACTTCATTCAGATGAATCACGCCCCAGGATGTCTATTTGCGTCTTTGCATTGATTTGCATTGATAAATCACTTGCGCTTGATGCTTCATCCGTGTCTGATGTGAACGCACATTCAGAAAAGCATTTCTTTTGCAGTGTGTCAGTCAAATGTCAATCAGCAGTTGCCATCTACTTACTTGAACATTCAAGCAGATCTTGACCAATCAGCTGACAGATACTAAAATACTCAAACTAATATAAAATATTTATAATAATTTAAATTGTTTTGAAAAAGGTCTTTGTGTCCTTAAAAGCTGAAGCTGAGGTCTGTCATTTCAGCATGGTTAACATAATCAAACAAATACTGTCCCCAAATACTGTCTCATAGTTAATATGAAGTCTAGTTTTAACCTATAAAGTTGGATTTTTGTTTGAGACATGTCAGTGTTTTGCACCACTACATCATTACATACAGTTGAAGTCAAAATCATTCGCCCGCCTGTGAATTATTATTTTATTTTCAGAAATTTCCAAAAAGATGTTTAACAGATTCAGTTCTTTACAGTATTTCCTATAAGATTTTTTTCTCCTGGAGAAAGTCTCATTTGTTTTATTCTGGCTAGAATAAAAGCAGTTTAAATAAAAAAAAAAAAAACAAAACATTTTAAGGTTAATATTCAGTGCTTAATTTGTGAATTGCGCCAGGAACAGATCGGGGTAACAGATCCGGCATGTTATCGGAGGATGGAGGGGTGTCGCGGACTAAAGTGAAGAGGGTTGAGGAATCGCAGAAGAAAGTGAAAGTGAACAGCGGACGGGGGAGGAGGGCGGTTGAAGAGGGGGATCGGTAAAATGAGGTGCCAGATCAGATTTCAGAGGTGCCGGATCTAGAGTGTTCTGGCAAAAATTAAGCCCTGTTATTATTATCCTCTATTCGCTTTGGATTGTCTACAGAACAAACCACTGTTATACAAAGACTTACCTAATTATCTTAACTTGCCCAATGAACCTAGTGAAGCCTTTAAATGTCACTTTAAGCTGAATACTAGTATCTTGAAAAATATCTAGTCTAATATTGTCATCATGGCCAGGATAAAATAAATCAGTTATTAGAAATTAGTTATTAAATCTATTATGTTTAGGAATGTGTTGAAAAAAATCTTCTTTCTGTTAAACAGAAATTGAGGAAAAAAATACAATAATTCAGGAGGGCTAATAATTCTGAATTCAACTGTATGTTAACACTGACAACATTCCATCTTTAAGGTTTTCCTACTATTATTGTCTCTGCTTTGTTTTGAAAAGCCTATAACCTGCTGATAGTGAGCACAGATGTTAACGTGCATTATCTCTATGGCGACGGCGTTCGATTTGCACATCCGCATGACATGCAATTATCAATGATCACTTCAGCTCGTTCGGAAACGAACAAACTAATTCCTCATGAAAACTATTCAATATATAAAAAGCCTGTTTACCGTTTTGCGCAACTAAGAGAAAACTAGAAAGTGTAATGGGGTGAATAAAGCCCGTGTGCACATGAATAGCTCCATTATTTGTCATCAACATCATGCTGAAATCATAAGGTCATCAAAATAATGGAATGAAGTCAACCACTCCACCTGCGCAGGTGTTTGTGTACAGTTGAAGACTGATTATTAGCCCTCCTGTATATTTTTCCCCCAATTTCTGAACACATTTCTAGTTATAATAGCTTAAATAAGTGATTTATTTTATGTTTGCCATGATGACAGCACATAATATTTGACTAGATATTTTTCAAGATACTAGTATTCAGCTTAAAGTGACATTTAAAGGCTTAACTAGGGTAATTAGGCAGCATTTACAATACAGATCTTGACGGTCAATTCCGATTTTGTGACTGTATCTGATTCTTTTGATGACCTGCTTACATCATCTTTTGAAACTGACTCTGTGTGGATAAGGTATCTGCTGGTAAAACCAAAAAGTGGGGATGGGGACACTTCTGCTCATTTTGGAAGGGCACTTTATATCCCAGACTAAAAAGGGCATGTGCACTGCACAGGTTGAGCCTTATGTGTGCACGTGCCTGCTCATATCTGATTGTCTGCATTTACACTGCACACAACAAACGTGCAATGAGCAAGGGAAAAAAGAGCAGGCGCTGACTGACAGCTGATAATAAAAAAGCGCTCTTTCCTTCATTCCTGTATTTAATTTAATGTGTTTGCAGGGTTTATAAATTTTTTTAAATTCTTTTTGGCAGGTTGTTTTACTATAGTTTATGACAGAAAAGTTCTCATTTGGCCATCTTTTTTTAATCTAGGCCTTTTTAAACCAGCAGGCATCTTAATGCCCATGGCGTGATTTATGCGCTTGATGTATGCAACATTTTTATATTAGTTTATATTGGTTACGTAGCGAATATTGATCTCTCTCTCTCTCTCTCGTTAAACATGCTTAAATACTTGTGCTACATGACAATATAAAAGCTTTTTTAAATCCACAAGTGTGAGAATTAAGGTTTGGGACTCTGTTGAGGTCTGTTCTGAAATGAAAGCGCCAGAGTTGACGTCATTCGCTATAGTTTTAATGATGTGTGACTCGCATTGACAGGTGAAAATCCGATTTACCTGCTTACACTGCAGCGACGAGGGCACAGATCCGATTCAAATTGAATAAACTTCCACATATGAACGAGGCCTGAATCTGATTTGAGTAAATCTGAATATATGTGATTTTTTTTCCTGCTTACACGTACATGGGTCATATCCGATCCCTGCCACATGGGAGAAAAAAAATCGGAATTGAGTCACTTGAACCATGCAGTGTGAATTCAGCCTTTGACAAGTTAAGGTAATTAGGCAAATCATTGTATAATGATGGTTTATTCTGTAGACAATCTGAAAACAAATATTGCTTAAGGGGGCTAATAATATTGACCTTAAAATGTTTTTTTTTTTTTTTTTTATTAAAACAGCTTTTATTCTAAGCAAAATAAAACAAAAGACTTTTTCCAGAAGAAAAAATATTATAGAAAATACTGTGAAAAATTCCTGAATCTGTTAAACATCATTTGGGAATATAAAAGGAGGGCAAATAATTCTGACTTAAACTGTAAATGTGTGTGTGTGTGTGTGTGTGTGTGTGTGTGTGTGTGTGTGTGTGTTTTAAACCATATTAACCAGAGTGTGCTGAATTCACATGCTTCACAACAGATCAGGGCCAACAGTGAGTAGCTACTAGTAATGGTAACACAATCACATGAACTAAACTAACCTCTTTCTGCGGTCACTACCCTTTGGTAAGGATGGACGCGCAGTTCGTGCCTTCGAACTTTAGTTGCCACAGCACCTGCTTGGATTGCAATAACATCACCAGAAAACAGATCAGATCAGACAGATGGAAGAACAAAAAAATGCAAATCATTTAAATTATACAAGATAAGGCACAAATAATACTTCTTTTTTCTCCCATATGTAAATACCGCTGACATGTGTTTGTACAAAATTCGTTGTTTTTTTTTCTTCGCATAGCTTTTATGACAGACGCTCTTTATAGTCACATCATCTTGAGCTGGAGAGATGGCATCTTTAAATATAATACTGATAAAGTCACTCTGAAGGAGTGACGTTTAGGCACGTGTGCTGGAGTTCATTGAAAAACAATAATAATAATAAGGAGAAATGTAAGGTGATGAATTAAAGGGGTAGTTCACCTCATTTACTTACTTGTTTAAATCCTACTTGAGTTCCTTTCTTCCAAAAAAAAGATATTTTGAAGAATGTTGAAAACCTGTAACCATTGACTTCCATGCACACTTTAAAGGGTCAGTGGTTGCAGGTTTTCAGCTGGTAACACTTTACTTAAAGGGGTGTTCATAAGACAAGGGCAAGGGCGCCCAGACTTAAAGGGCCAAATATTATTGAGAGCCATGGGCTGAAGATAAATATACCAAAACTATTTAACATTAAAGTTGCCATGGGGAATTTCCTAATTTATTTCATATTATTTAAAAGTAAATAGAAAATATAACTTTGAATCGTATTAACTAATGCAGTTACAACAGTTCTGTCTGGTTCTCGAATCTGATTGGCTGATAGCCTTGCGATATTAAAGTAACAGCACTCGTACAGCCTCTTCACCCTTGTGTATTGTGGCAAGCAGATTAATAAACTCACTACAGTTTGAGAAATATTGCAACTGTTGGACAACACAATGTACTTTTGAGGCTTTTTAGGTGACAATGTAGTTGTTTAGATTGCATCTAGTTTAATTATAAGGAAAGTGCCTATTTTAAATACTTATAATTTTGGAGATTCAGTGCGTCAGTGGCCAGCCTGCTATACTGAGCAGAGCAAAGATGGTTGGCCTTCCACCACAAGATAACGACAGAGACCGCATAATAAGGCCTTAGTGGAAAAAACTGCGTTTTCTACAGCTGAACAAATTATTATAAAACTGGTAAGTGACTTTCTAAGTTGATCTATCTCTTTTGTATCTTGTGGTGCCGTGTTTATACCATAGTAATCTGGTAGTGTTTGCTTTGCTTTGGCTTTTTCGGGGTTAATTATTGTGAAATCCTGATTGCAATAGGGAAATACTGGGAAATCTCTGTAGACTGATGCCATTTCATGCTGTTCAGCTTTATAATCTTCAAATGTGAGCAAAATCACCTGTTTTGTCATCACTTTAGACATTACGCTAGAGAATCATTCAAACACTATGAACGGCGGAAGAAGCTCCTCATACAAAAGGGTATTTGAGACTCCGTGTTTGATTTTCTTTTTTATACACATGATTATGCTGTCAAACTGTTGTATAAATGCAATATTACACTCGTAGCAGTGTGATATGGCTGTATATCATCACTGGTGGGACATTAAGGCCTGCGGTTTCGAGCCAACGCATGTCTCCCACCATATAACACTGCTACGAGTGTGATATTGCTCATATACCTTTTAAAATATAACTTGCAATAAAAACATAATCACATTTCCAACAGTGTAGTTCTGTGCTGAATGCACTAGTCAAGCAGAATCTGCCTTTGCCTTGATTCGCTCACCATTGTCTCTGTGTTAACCTTAATACGTCAGGTGACAGTATGTACATTTTGAACTAAACTACAGCATTTACATCGAAACATTTAATTTCAATCACTTTTATTTTGCACTTTATCAATTTAAAAAAAGAAATAAAAATTACATTAGATTTGAAATAACAATACCTAAACCATCCCCATCATTCTCCTTCTATTCTCAGATAGGATGGTGGGCCAAATCTGGTCCCCAACTTTGGCCCTAGTTTTAGCATCTCTCCTTTATAGTCATTTCCTCAGTTCTGACATTTTAAATGCAAAGATGACATTGTTTGTTATGACAACTTGACATAAACAAATACTTCACAACCGGTCTTCACCTTTGTGACGACTTGTCATTACCAAAACAACATAACTTAAATAAATCTGTCATAAATCTGTCATAAACATGATTGTCATGAGGCATTATAATTGTGTGATGAATATTTTTCTGATTCAAGTTTTCAGTGAAACAAACATTTGCCATTAAAGTGTCTCATTAAAAGCGTCATTACTCATTCAAATAAGTTTATAAGTGCATCATTAATATTTAAGTATATTTTAATGACAAATTCAGCTTGTACCACTGTAGTTAAGGTAATTAAAAATGTATTATGACTTCATGACAATCATGATTATGACAGATGTATGACAAGTTTTATTGTCTTGACAATGTCAAGTTGTCTTGACAAGGCTGTGATGCATTTGTTCAGATCAAGTTGTCATAACAATCAATGTCTTTAACACTGAGCGAATGACACTCAGTGACAGTTGTTATAAGCAGGCATAACATCACATTCATGTGTCGTGTCGTGATTATAAAGGTTTCATGAACACCCCTTCAAGTAAAGTGCCACCTTTCAGCTTTCTTCAAAATGTTTAAAAGAAGTACAAAACTCCTGTTGTTTTTTGGGTGAACTGTCCCTTTAAGTGTTTAGTAAAGCACTACAATTGGATCTTTTTTCTCCTTGGGCGTAGCAGTCAGTGGCACCGAGGCGAGTGTGAGGAATAGCCAGTGTAAACCAACAGGAGCGAGTGTGACTGACTGCTAGGCCAGAACAAACATCGCTCAAAAAACAAGGCAGCTGTGAAAGGAAAGCGTGTCAATGTTAACACTCAGATGGGATGAGGGGCACAGTGAGGATCCTGGGTAATGCATTTATCCTTTCGTGGGGGAAAAGCCACACCTGAAGAATAAAGGAAGCGAACGGGGAATTAGTGGCAGGATTGGTGGTCCTCAGGGGGAAATAAACATACAGGACTGTCAGACAGAGCAAGTTTTAGGACAGTTCGGTAGACGCAAGTAAACAAGCCATTCACTTCTGTTCAACAGTGTGTACTGTAAAAAGAAATAGCTGGGTTCCACACAATTGATTTGTGTTGGGGCCACAAAAAGGAATTTAGTAACCTTATTAGTTTTTACAAATTTAAGTGGATTAAACATAAAACAATCAAGTTGTCCTCCCAAAAAACCCTCAAGAATTATGTTGTTTCAGCTCATTTTAAACAAGAACTTTGAACAAAGAGCAAACATAATGTTTTGAGTGGGGACTCTTATTATAAAAAATATCTGTTTTGTATTTTTAAATGGGATATATTTCTACTTTTTACTGTTTTACTAATTATAATTCATTTAATTCATTCAAAGCTAAATTTTCAGCATCATTACTCATTTTCAGTGACATGTGATCTTTAAGAAAATCATTTTATTATATTACCCTGGACCTTTTATGCCATCATGATCAATCAAACATTAAATAAAGATAATGATCCATGAATATATTTTTTATAAATTTACCAAATTTCCTACTGTGAATATATCAAAACTCATTTTTTATTAGCTTTTGATTTCTAACAATTTAATTTGGACAACTTTAAAGTAAATTTTCTTAGAATTTAGTATTTTTTAGTATTCAAACCCTCAGATTTTAGATATTCAAATATCATTTGATTAAATATAGCCCAATCCTAACAAACCAATGTCAAAAAATGACCCTGATGACTGATTTTGTGATCCAGGGTGATCCTGATGTACTCAATGCATATTTCTTATTATTTTAAATGTTGAAAACTGACGCTGCTTAATGTTTTTTGTGGACATTTGAATTACTTTTTCTCATAAATGAATCTAAAGTAAAAAAGTAAGTAAAAAACTGCAGTTATTTGAAGTAAGTGACATCATAAATGTCTTTACAGTCACCTTTGATTCAGGAGCGTATGTCTGGGCCATATTTCAACCAAAGATCAAAATTAAAATAGAGGATTCAATTTTGCAGAAGTAATATAAAAATTTGCATTGTGACAAAACAATTAAGCACATATTCCCTTATTGTTTAGTTTCATCATTTTCATTCTCAGCCGATTCTTTCCTGTAATCCTGTCACATAAATACTTTATAGATACAGTTAAATATGTCTTTGTGTAACAATACTTTGAAAGAGTCAGACCTTCAGTCAGACTTCATGCAAGTTGCTGTTTGTAAAATAGATCTAAATCTAGATGATTTAAACACTTACAAGTTACACTTTGGGGTTCATTTCATGTAAATGAATAAGCATTTTGATGTACTGCATATACTTAAATAAAGACCAAATATTATTTCACAGGGATACCAGAGAATCATTTTTGGTTCTTCAAAAGAATCTTTTTTTTTTTTTTTTTTTAAAGAACCATAATTATTGTAGTGTTGATTTCCACAATAAACAATCATTTTTGGAATACTATTTATGCTTCTTTATGTAACCATCATTCATATATAGTTGAATATACAATTGAAGTCAGAATTATTAGTCCCCTTTTGATATTTTTCTTCTTCTTTAAAAATTTCCCAAATGATGTTTAACAGAGCAAGGAAATTTTCACAGTATGTCTGATAATATTTTTTCTTCTGGAGAAAGTCTCATTTGTTTTATTTCGGCTAGAATAAAATCAGTTTTTAATTTTTTAAGAACCATTTTAAGGTCAAAATTATTAACCCCTTAATTTTTTTGCGATAGTCTACAGAACAAACCATCGTTATACAATAACTTGCCTAATTACCCTAACCTGCCTAGTTAACCTAATTAATCTAGTTAAGCCTTTAAATGTCACTTTAAGCTGTATAGAAGTGTCTTAAAAATATCTAGTAAAATATTATTTACTATATATATATATATATATTCTATCTTTTTTTAAAGAATGCACATGGCAGCTCTTCTCATCTCAATATAATTTGTATCAGCGTGAATTCTAATAATTCATGTTTGCTATTAAATACAATACTCAATGTAAAAACTGAAATATCACTTAATTTCTACATGTAGTCCATATGTAAGGCTGTTTTTTGAATTACGCTGCATTTAGACTTTTTGTATGCATACAGTTTGAAACGGGACAAAATGGGAAAATGTACTTGTTATTGTTGCAATGCAATGCAAAACAAACATCTAGAACCATCCCAGCAATCACACGACGTCATAAGATATTAATATTAGGTTAGATTAAGGTCGTGATGACAGGTGACCAAAATTCAATGTCTAGCCAGTGTCTAAGGACAACATTACTTTGACGTCCAATAATGACGTCAAATGACGTTGATATTTGGTTGAATTTAGGTTGTGTTGGAAAGTAAGCAAAATCCAACCAACGTCAGATTGACATTTATTTATCAGGTATGACAACCAAAATCCAACATCTGATAGACGTCATAATGGTAACGTCCACACGTCAAGCTGTAACATCATTAGATGTTGATATTTGGTAGATTTTAGGTTGGACGTTGGACATTGACGTCGGCCTGATGTTGGGTTATGACGTCAATTCGATTTTCATTTCCAAACAAAATGCAAGGTCCCACAACGTTGAGGTACAACATTAGTCTGATGTCATGCTGACGTCCTGGGCTTGCTAGCATATTTTTAATAACTTTTTTCAATTTTGGGTTAAACTAAATGACCGTGACATGTTAACTATTAAATTTGATTAAATCCTGCAGAAAGACATTGTTCTCATTAAATGATTATACAGTATAATGCGACCATGCTATCTTGCCCCCACCATAATGCATTAAACTCTCCTAAAACAGGTTATGATTATAAAGTTTGGGCAGATGACTGCATTTATGTTCTTACAAAGCTTTTGATCTACAGTAAATCTGTCTTCAAGAATTTTTGTAGAGATATAAGTTGTATATATATAACACAAAGGTCTTCGGAATGACATGAGGGTAAGTAATTAATAGCATCATTCTCATTTTTGTGTGAACTAACCCTTTAATATATAATATTATTCTCACCAATGATTCTGTAATGTGACCATGCCATCCACCATAATGCACTGAACTGTCCTGAAACTGCTCTGTAAACATTCTGGCTTTTAACAGATTCCCACACTCTGTCCTCCAAATTTAAGGAGCCCCACTGTCCCCTCACCATCCTCATGTTGCCCTCCTCCATGGGCTCATTCAGAAAGGCTTGTGCAGCAGTTTGGGGCTCAGTGCTTTGTCTCCCTCATCATTATACACACATAAAACAAAAATAACCATCACATTACAGAAAACAAAAATACAAAACCAAAAGAAAGCAGACAGAATGAAGGAGGCCGGGGGAGTCCAGCCAGTCCGATAAGTGGGAGTCGGGGCAGGGGGCGTGTCTGCAGTTAGGGGGAGGGGCTTGTTGAAAGGGGATGGGACAAAGAGGGAGACTTTAAAAGGGAGGCCGACCAGTTGGCTCTCCGCGCTGGACTGTGATGGGAATGTGACAGGTCTGAAAGCCCAGGTACAGGGGCAGCTCTTCGGCCTTTGAAGACGCTGTATAGAGAGAAGACAGGGTGAAAATCTCCTCTTAGAACATCCTGTTAGTGTTAGTTATTTCTTTTAGCTGACGTTATTATATGAGAGGATGTTTGTTTTATTTCACACAGAAAATATTCTAGAGGTGAAAGTATTTAATGGGATAGTTCAACCAAAAATGTGAATTTAATCACTTTTTATTCTCCCTCCAAACCTTTATGAGTTTCTTTCCTCTGTTGAACACAAAAGAAGATATTTTGAAGAAAGATGAAAACCTGTAATGACTGACTTCCATAGTAGGAAAAACAAATATGGAAGTCAATGGTTACAGGTTTGTCTTCACAATATCTTCTTTTGTGTTCAACAGAAGGGAGAAACTCATAAAGGTGAATTTTCAGTTTTGGGTTTCAGTTTTGGGTGAACTGTCCCTTTAAGTCTAATTTGAGCAGTTGCATTATAAAAGATGAATGATTTTTTAGTGAATTATTCGCACCCAGAATGTTTGTGATTGATGATGATTTTTAATTATATAATTTTTATATATACATTATATATTCTTTGTAAGAATTTATGTTCTTAAAAAGCGATCTAAATCTTTATGCTTAAATACAAAAAGAGTTTTGTAGATATATAAATTGTATATATATTGTATATATAACACAAATGTTTCAGAAAATTGAAATGACATGAAGGTGAGTAATTAGTAATATATAATTTTATATACATAAATAATAAATAAGCATAAAAATATACACATTTTTCATAATTTTTTCAAAATGACTAAAAATGCAAAATCTGATTCATTAAAAAATAGAATTCAAACTATTAACAAAACCTATAGTAGTATATAAGTACAAAATTATTGTTCTGTTATTTTATAGTTTTGATATATACACTTATCGGCCACTTTATTAGGTACACCTGTTCAACTGCTTGTTAACATATTTCTAATCAGCCAATCACATGGCAGCAACTCAATGCATTTAGGCATGTAGACATGGTCAAGACGATCTGCTGCAGTTCAAACTGTGCATCAGTATGGGGAAGAAAGGGGATTTAAGTGACTTTAAACATGGCATGGTTGTTGGTGTCAAACGGGCTGGTCTGAGTATTTCAGAAACTGCTGATCTACTGGGATTTTCACGCACAACCATCTCTAGGGTTTACAGAGAATAGTCTGAAAAAGAGAAAATATACAGTGAGCGGCAGTTCTGTAGGTGCAAATGCCTTGTTGATGCCAGAAGTCGGAGAATGGCCAGACTGGTTCCAGCTGATAGAAAGGCAACAGTAACTCAAATAACCACTCGTTACAACCGAGGTCTGCAGAAGAGCATCTCTGAACGCACATGTACAACCTTGAAGCGAATGGGCTACAGCAGCACTCCTGTCAACTAAGAACAGGAAACTGAGGCTACAGGCACAGGCTCGCACAGGCTCACCAAAATAGAAGATTGGAAAAATGTTGCCTGGTCTGATGACCCATCTTCTGATGGCTACTTCCAGCAAAATAACGCGCCATGCCATAAAGCACGAATCATCTCAGACTGGTTTCTTGAACATGACAATGAGTTCACTGTACTCAAATGGCCTCCACAGTCACCAGTTCTCAATCCAATAGAGCACCTTCGGGATGTGGTGGAACGGGAGATTTGCATCATGAATGTGCAGCTGACAAATCTGCAGCAACTGCGTGATGCTTTCATGTCAATATGGACCAAAATCTCTGAGGAATATTTCCGGTACCTTGTTGAATCTATGCCATGAAGGATTAAGGCAGTTCTGAAGGCAAAAGGGGGTCCAACCTGATACTAGTAAAGTGTACCTAATAAAGTGGCTGGTAAGTGTGTGTGTATATATATATATATATATATATATATATATATATATATATATATATATATATATATATATATATATATATATATATATTCTTTATTTTTCTTTTGACTTAGATTGTGGGTTATCAGAAGTTGCCACAGCAGAATGAACCGCCAACTTCCAGCCACAACCCACACTGGGAAACATATTTTATTCTTTTGGTCAGTGTATAAGGCATTTATTAATGTTAACTTTTGTCTTTTCATTACTATAACAGTGTAAAATGTAACTTATAAAATCTAAATAAAACAAAATAATCTACATAATAGTATATACAGTAACTGACACACAATCCTCATGCCATTCTATTTGTGCTATTTAACAGTTTCGATAGTTGACTGCTACCATATCTTGTTTCACTTCTCATTAGCATAACAATGAGCTTTTTTCAACGGTGACACGCCCACATCATCAGCTGCCACTCATGTCATTGTAAATCTCCCAACACACAGAAAGCGATTGACCTGCTGCAACTGCTGTCAACCTCTGTATGTGTGAACGGCCCTTCAGTGCCCACAAACCTCCACCCACAGACAGAGCAAAGCTGATTCAGTCCTATGAGGATCCTGCTAGAGACCAGCTCAATAAACACACGTCTTGGACAGTAGCTAAACCCTACTCCATGCACTCTAATTGGACACGCTGCTCTTGGCACTGGGACGGGCTATTTGTCGCTGCTCAACTTAACACCGTGCCGTTGGGAGAAGCCAGTGTTAAACTGGCAGAAATACTGTTGGTAACATGATATTCATAATCGGCTTTTCTCAAGTACTTTAATGAAGCCATACAGCTTGTGTGAAGTGGCGAGGACAGGGCTTTTTGAGAGAGAGAGCGCTCTCGTTAGTCATATAAAGCCAATAGAGCACTTAAAAGCCAAATCATTTATGCAAACGTTTCTTAAAAGGGGGACTTTTTATGATGCTAAATGGATTAAGTGGAGAAGGCTTGATGTATTGTTGTTTGCTCTTTTACATTTCTGCTTATGGCTGGTGATGCCATGGCCTTAATGAGGGAATCAGAGGTTTTGGGTGGTGTAGGAGGGTAGATTTGGGTTAGTGTATGTTGGGGGGATTTCAAAGGCATGGCATTAGGTAAGGCTGAGTGGTATGACTAAAATCTTTCATCGCAATCTTACAGCTTTTATGAAGGTCATATCTTCAAACACTTTCTAGGAGCATTTTCTATTTTTTAAGTGTGGCAAATTACATATTTCAATACTACATATTTATTACATTAGACACTATTAATTATAGTATGTTATTTTTGATGCTTGCCTTAAGATCAACTATGAATGTTTCACCTTTTATCTAAAAAGTGTGTGTATAAAAAAAATT
>CAIGQZ010000276.1:4717908-4732735 GCA_903798205.1 Danio tinwini
TTTTTAAGCAAAGTCAACTAATCGCTTTAAAATAATGGATTTACTCAATAATAAGAGTGAAGTCAACTAATCACTTTAAAAGCAACAGATTTACTCACTTTTTAGAGTAAAGTCAACTAATCACTTTAAAAGTAATAGATTTAATTACTTTTTAGAGTGAAGTCAACTAATCACTTTAAAAGTAATAGATTTACTCACTTTTTAGAGTGAAGTCAACTAATCACTTTAAAAGCAACAGATTTGTGCACATTTTTTTAAGTAAAGTCAACTAATCGCTTTAAAAATAATCATTATACTCACTTTTTAAAGTAAAGTCAACTATTTGTTTTTAAAATAATCATTATACTCACTTTTTAAAGTAAAGTCAACTAATTGCTTCAAAAGCAATGGGTTTACTCACTTTTTAGAGTCGAGTCAACTAATCACTTTAAAATAATGGATTTACTCAATAATTAAAGTCAACTAATCACTTTAAAATCAGCATATTTACTAAATTTTTTGAGAAAGTGAACTAATCGCTTTAAAAGCAGTGCATTTACTCACTTTTTAAATTCAACTTATCGCCTTAAAAGCAATGTATTTACTCTCAACTAATCACATCAAAAGCAATGAATACACTCCAGTTTTTAAAGTCAACTAATCGCTTAAAAAGCAACAAATATACTCACTTTTTAAGTAAAGTCAACTAATCACTTTAAAATAATAGATTTACTCAATTTTTTGAGAAAGTGAACTAATCGCTTTAAAAGCACCAGATTTACTCACTTTTTCAATTCAACTTATCGCCTTAAAAGCAATGGATTTACTCTCAACTAATCGCATTAAATGCAATGAATATATTCAGTTTTTTAAAGTCAACTAATCGCTTCAAAAGCAACAAATATACTAAATTTTTAAAGTAAAGTCAAATAATCGCTATTAAAAGCAATGGTTGTACTCACTTTTTGAAGCAAAGTCAACTATTCTCTTTAAAAGCAATAGATTTACTTACTTTTGAAAGTAAAGTCAACTACTCAAATAAATTGAATGTTTTTAAAGTAAAGGCAATAAATGTCATGCAAACTGTTTTTCAAAATTACACCGGTATCATTTAACACTGAATAAAGCACATAATCAGTATACGATCATTGTCATATTAGTTTATGGTCTTGTTTTACCTCAGTGTTGTGTAAATAGAAACCGTTACTAAGACCGAAATTTTGCACACCGATGTCGCAGATTGCAAAAACAAGCACACTTCGGCATTGCAGAATAATGTCTACAGCAAAATGCATTGATCGTCATACCGCCCAGTCCTACCGCAGTGCCATGCTGAGGGGGTTAAGTGGAGGTGTTGTGCAGATGTAGCTCTGCTTACCTAACACCCCGCTGGAGTCGATGGGATACTCCAGGATGGAGGTGGCAGGTGCCAGTGTGTAGGGGTACTCGTAGGGCGTGGCGTAAATCAAGCCTGACTCGGGACCGGGCGGCACTAGGGTGGCGGTGGCAGGGTGGGTCGTGCCGTTGGGCATGACAGTCTGGATCTGGCGGATGAGAGGCATGATGGTGGGTCCCGCGGGCGTAGGCGTGCGCAGGGCTGTGGGTGGCAGGACAGGTGCAGGGCCGGTGATGATCCGAGGCGCCTGGGCACTCGCTGCAAGAGAGAATGCAAGGGCAGCTGCGGTGAGCGGAGTAATGTGAGGGAGAAGGGGTGGATGAAGACGGGTGGGTCAGGACAAAAAAGACAAAAACAGTTAGTTCCATACACAGCTAAACAACGGACACAGAGCATGTGCTGTTTAGATGCACTCAACAAGGTCCTAGCAACAAGCAATTTGGCTGTCTGCACAAAATGAAACGGGACATGAGAGAAACATTTAAATACATTGCACTCCCGACTAAATGGAAAGAGTTATAATCTAATTAATGCATAATTAACCTATTTAACATAAGTATATATGCTGAGTAACTGATGTTGTTGGTTTGCAGTTCTGACTGGGTAGTGCCAGTTCAGACTTTCATTTTCAATCCATTTACTAGTTATTTTATTTTCAACAAATATTTGAGTTGCGAAGATGACTTAATTTCTTGTGTTTGAAATGACACGGGGTGAGTAAACTATACACTACCTGACAAAAGTCTTGTTGCCTATCCATAGTTTAGGAACAACAAATAATAACTTGACTTCTAGTTGATCATTTGGTATCAGAAGTGGCTTATATGAAAGGCAAAGGCCTCTAGATTAAGCTTATTTTACCAAAAAAGACAGTAAGGTCTGACTTTGCTTAGACAAAAGTCTTGTCACTTAACAGAAATAATGTCCAGTATTGAATATAAAGTCATGGTGCAGTGGAGAAAGAATGAATATTGTGTATGACTCCATCATAATCTTGGAGGACTGCATCCATACATCTCTGCAATGACTCAAATCACTTATTAATAAAGTCATCTGGAATGGCGAAGAAAGCGTTCTTGCAGGACTCCCAGAGTTCATCAAGATTCTTTGGATTCATCTTCAGTGCCTCCTCCTTTATCTTACCCCAGACATGCTCAATAATGTTGATGTCTGGTGACTGGGCTGGCCAATCCTGGAGCACCTTGACCTTCTTTGCTTTCAGGAGCTTTGATGTGGAGGCTGAAGTATGAGGAGCACTATCCTGCTGAAGAATTTGCCCTCTCCTGTTGTTTGTAATGTAATGGGCAGCACAAATGTCTTGATACCTCAGGCTGTTGATGTTGCCATCTACTCTGCAGATCTCTCACACGCCCCCATACTGAATGTAACCCCAAACCATGATTTTTCCTTTACAAAACTTGACTGATTTCTGAATCTTGGGTCCATGCTGGTTCCAGTAGGTCTTCTGCAGTATTTGTGATGATTGGGATGCAGTTCAACAGATGATTCATCAGAAAAATCCAACTTCCTCCCCTTTTCCAAATGATCAACTAGAAGTCAAGTTATTATTTTTTGCTCTTACAACTGGGGTCGATGACAAGACTTGTCAGGTAGTGTATATTTTTACATTTTTAATGGTACAGATGTGCTAAAATGCAGCATTTATGATAATGTAAACATTCATGATAATGTACGAGTAGATAATGTACAAAGTTGTTACCAGAGACACATTTTTTAGACTGTGTATTCATTAGTAAAGAGGGCAGAGGGAGGAGCCAATGCATTCAACCGTATGCCTTAGTGACAATATCACACTCCTGCAGTTTTTCAGTGCTATTTACTGAAGCAGCAAGCTAAGGATGAGGGTGTCACAACATCTGCGAAATTAAGGAAACACTGTTTTTTACAGATAGCAGAGCATGTTCTCTATTCTTTCAGTTCATTAGCTGCTCTTTGAACGAATGCGCTAATTCTGGATCACAATACTGACACTTGTCAGGGCATTTATCACGGAATCATGGTTACTTGAGGGAGGATTATTGAGAGCTGTGTTTACAAAGGGCTGAAAACATCATTGGGATGGCTTACGTGATTTGATGTTGGCGTCTCTGTAGGTGCCGTTGAGAATGGCCAGCTCCATCAGCTGCATCTTCTTCAGACTGTCCTCTCCTTCGGCCTGTTGGTAAAAGAAATGCACAATGGCAGTCAGATTGCAGCTTATAGAGCTATTTTGATTTTGTTACATCTACTAAAATCTCTCAGCAGTTTCTCTCATGCTTAGCCAATGCAATTCTGGCACAGTTGTACATAATTAATGTGTGTTCTTGCTCAAATGTGACAGTAGTAAAACTCTTTTAAATGTAAGCTAGGTGCCATTACAACAGATTTGTTTAGGTAGCTTGCTGCAAACATTTTGACAGTTTTAGTAACTTCAGTCTGTTCTGCCATTACAACAAACAAGCTGAGAGGGAAATCTCAACCCATCTATGCAGGCTTGGATGGACAAAATAAGGGAGAGCAGCAAAAAGTTAACACGGGGGGTTTAACACTTCCTCCCCCATAGGGGTAACAGAACAAAACCCATGAGTGTTCATAAACAATTTCTATTGATTATGAATTCATGTAAATGACAGAGCTGAATACTCTGTACTTGGCTAACACTATAAACTGATATCAACAATGACCTAGGAGGAGTTGGGGATGGTGGAGAAAGTGTAGAACTTGTGAGCAACTAAAAGTTGAAGAGAGACCGGATGATTTATGATTTTAATAGGCTGCTATGACATTTCAGAACTGGATTGGCATGCTTCATGAAGAGCTGACTGGGAGCTTTACTGAGATGTCCAACTGAGCTAGCGATACGCTATGACAGATACATGAAGCTGATTACTGTGTGCTTGGCTAATACTATAAACTGATATCAACAATGACCTAGGAGGAGTTGGGAATGGTGGAGGGAGTGTAGATTTGACAAAAAGTTGAAGAGAGACTGGATGATTTATGATTTTAATAGGCCGCTGTGACATTTCAGAACCGGATTGTTATGTGTCATGAACAGCTGACTATCAGCTTTTCTGGGCTGTCCAACTGAACTAGCAATACGCTATGTATGACAGATAAATGACGCTGATTACTTTGTACTTGGCTAATACTATATACTGATATCAACAATGACCTAGGAGGAGTTGGGGATGGTGGAAGGAGTGTAGAGTTGACAAAAAGTTGAAGAGAGTCCAGCTGATTTATGATTTTAATTGACCGCTGTGACATTGCAGAACCAAATTGGAACAGCTGATGAACAGCTGATGCAAGCTTGACTGATGTATCTACCTGAACTAGAGATACGCTATGTATGACAGATACATAAGGCTGATTAATATGTACTTGGCTAATACTATAAACTGATATCAACAATAATATAGGAGGAGTTGGGGATGGTGGAGGAGTGTAGAAATGGTGAGTAACCAAAAGTTGAAGAGAGACCGGATGATTCATGATTTTAATAGACCGCTGTGACATTTCAAAACCGGTGTTCTGTCGATTTGTCCTACCTTGTCAGATTGTCCTACCTCCCATTCAAAAAGTAGGTAGCACATTTTGATGACGCAATATGCTACACATCAGATTTTGCTACCAGTGTCAATTTTAATGTGGAGTAGTGTGATATGAAGCTGTAATATCACCCTAACCTACCTAATCCCTAACCACAACTTCAGAACCATTGAAATACAGAGTTGGTCGCATAATCTGATGGGTAGGATTAAATGTCAGGACACCGGATTGGTATGCGCCATGAACAGCTGATGCAAGCTTGACTGATGTGTCTGCCTGAACTAGCGATACGTTACTTATGACAGATACATGATCCTGATTACTTTATACTTGGCTAATACTATAAACTGATATCAACAATGACCTAGGAGGAGTTGGGGATGGTGGAGGGAGCGTAGAATTGACAAAAAGTTAAAGAGAGACTGGATGATTTATGATTTTAATAGACTGCTGTGACATTTCAGAACCTAGTTGGTACATGTTATAAACAGCTGACTGTCAGCTTTACTGAGGTGTCCAATTGAAGTAGTGTTACGCTCCATATTTAAATAAACGTCAGTATTTACAATGAAATGTAAGATATTTTTTAGTTACATTTTCTTTCAGAAATACTCTTTTAAAAGTACTTTCATACTTTTCCAGAGGCTAAACCATGCTAATACTACCATCAGAGTTATACAGGGCTCAACATATATGAGTACACACCTCAAATCTCTCACTTAAATTTATATTTTCTTTAGGAAGCTTTACAATTGTGCATATACATTAGATTAGTTAGTACTGAAGCCAAATTTGGAGCTTATCTAACAAAATAACTTAAATAATAAATAAATTAAATATTTTAGTAATTATTTTGTATTGGAAATTAACATTAACAGTAGTGAATGCATGGGAAAAGTATTCACAGAAGTGTAGAAAGCTGTTAACTTTGAAAAAATAAAGCCAGTTACAGTATCTGGAGATTCCTCATGTCTTATAATCTCTCTTAAATTACTATTCAATACTCACAGATAATAGCTGAAAGATTTCTAGTCTTGTTTCAAATCTAAATACATCTATAGTATTTTTGGAGCTGGAGACTAAGGGTAGAAACATACTGTACACAAGATAAATGAAGAGGCAGTCTTTCTAGCACATTGTCTATATTACTGTGCGTTCTTGCTCTGCTTAGGCGGTAATAAACCTCAGTACTCAAGGGAGTGATACAGTTTATTTTAAATGTATGTGCCTTTAAAATGTGTTTTTATTCTGGTAGCTGCCTATAAAAGCGCTGACAGGTTAAATAACCTTTCTTAGAATCAGTTCATTTGTTCATGCTCACAAAGAAATTGATGTGGCAGTGGAAACCACATTATGTTTTTACATGGTTGCAAAACATTGTTATTTTATGTGGTCAGGACTTAACAAAATTTTTGATTTTTTTCTATTCCCCCATTTTAAAATATATCTAAGGATATTTAAAACATTATTAAAATCAAAAGCTGTATAATGAGTAAAATGACTACTTATGCATTAATGAATTGTTAACATATTTGTATATTTATTAACTATTGTTAAATAACTATGAATTCTGTACTGTAATAGTTTAATTAATTACCTGATTATAACTAATAGGATCCCAACCCAGGCTTATTGTGGATATGTACCCCTGTATACATGTCTGGACAGCGCGAAATTCGTCCCAGGAGCTGTTTTTTTTGCAGGTTTTGTTTTCAAGAGTCCACCAGAGGTCGCTGTGTACGCTTTTTCAGATTTCAAATTTCTCTTGCAAGTGCCATTCATGCCTGCTGTTCTCGTGTAAATTCACCAGAGGTCACTGTCAACTGACTGATTCACCGACCGACCAATACCCCCACTCACCCCCTTTCCTAAACCCAACTTATAGTTTTCAAAAGCACAGATTGACCCGCCAACCGCCTTCCCTAAACCCAATCGACAGTGTTTTAAAAGCAATCCAGAAAAAGAAAAGCCCTTGCAGCAGCCTGATTTTTTATCACGTTTTCAGATTTGACCAAATTCTCACCGTTATTTACTTGTCTATTTTAGTTTTTGACTTTTGTTTTTGTTTTACCTGCTTTCTGCAACCGTTCATTGCCAGGATTGAACCCTGTCATCGTGGTCAACTCCTCTCTACGTCTCAAGTCTGCCAACGTACATGGCGAGCTACTGGGCAAACTGGTAACAGTTTGTAAATAAATAACATATCAAATATTTCCTAAATGATGTTTCAAGATTTTACACTAAGCTGATGATTGATTGTAAAGCTTGTTTGGCATGCTGTCCCAAGAGAGAGCCCTGAGCTCATAAGATCCTTGAGCCCGTGGCTTCCTCCTGTTTGCAAGGCGAGAGGGGAGTTTAAGCTCAGGTAGATCTCGAGAACTCCCCTGCTGTAGTAGCTAATGAACAGATAGTGATTGCTCAAGAGATAACTACTTACAAGGAGCATGTCTATGGTGCAGATTTGGATTGGTCATTTAACTTAAGTTGCATGTTTTTGGACAGTGGGAGGAAACTAGGGGACCCGGGGGAAACCCACGTGAGCACGGGGAGAATGTTTAAACTCCACACAGAAACATCGGCTGGCTTGGTAAGAACTAAAGCCAGTAAAGTTCTTGCTGTGAGGCAACAGTGCTAACCACCGTGCCACCAATCTAGGAAAGAAGGAGGAGTAGGGGTGGAAGGGGGGATTCTTCAAACGAAGATGGCTGTTTTATCAAACTTATTTTATAGTGTATAAAATAAGTATAAGGTATTAATAGTGGCTTAGGAATCGTCTGATTGGTAAATAATAATTGAATAATGCGGGACCAGCCGCAAGCAATCATCAGCACGTGATCCTCTCGAAAATAAACTTCACTTAACAGAGCAAGGAATTTTTCACAGTATTTCCGATAATTCTTTTTCTTTTGAAGAAAGTCTTGTTTTATTTGTTTTGCTTGAGCTAGAATAAAAGCAGTTTTTATTTATTTTTTTAAATATCAAATATGTCCTAGGAGGTACGTTTTTTAGCAGTTTTTGCTTTCGCGAATCTGTTGTGTACGCTTTTTCAGATCTCAAATTTCTCTCGCAAGTGCCATTCATGCCTGATGTTCTCATGTAAATCCACCAGAGACCGCTGTCAACTAACTGACCGACCAACCGATAACCATCCCCACACCCTTCCCTAAACCCAACCGATAGTGTTTTCAAAAGCACCGATTGACCCGATTACCCCCTTCCCGTAACCCAACCGACAGTGTTTTGAAAAGCCATCCAGAAAAAGAAAAGCCCTCGTGGCTGCCTCGTTACCATGTTTTCAGATCTTACCACATTCTCACCCTGTTATTTACTTGTTTATTTTATTTTTTTAGTTTGTTTAACCTGCTTTCTGGAACCGTTCTTCACCGAACTTGAACTACATCGTCACAGTTAACTCCTCTCCGCGTCTCAAGTCTGCCGACGTACATGGCGAGCTACTGGGCAAACTGGTAACACCAGAAAAGCCATCCATATGGAGGTAAGCGGTCAGCTGGTAGCGCAAAAAGTAACAGAAGACATCTGCTGCGTTTTACCGCCCCGTAGCGTTCGCTTTAAACATGAGAAATGTATAGTCTGTAGATATTCACAATGAGCCTGTGTTGTTAAGGTCAATATTATTAGCCCCTATAAGCAATATTTGTCCTACAAAATTAATTAATACTGTCCTACAGTATTAAGTCCCTCGGCCTGTGTTTATGTGTATGTGTGTATGTGTAGATGAGTTCCAGTACAAAAGATGTATTTACTGCTTCTCTCAGGGGTCATTCCCCTGCACCCTCCTGTCCCCACCGAAACACTGTCCGCGTATCTAAATATCAATACTTTATTAAGTCAAGAGCCCACTGATGAATAGAGCAGGACAGAGCAGCTATAAATCACTCTCTGTCTTTATTTAATCAGCCTAATGCACTCTGTCCTTGAGAGACACATTCACAATGCAGAGAATGAGTTTTTAGGGAAAAAAAGATGTTCAGAGATGGCCTACATAGAGGAAACTATGAAAGTTATGCTCTGAAGTTATGAAATATATATGTTGCTTCTTACTCTGTTGTTGTTTTGATCTGCACTACAACATCCTGGAGAGCAGACGTGCTTTATTAGCGGTGACAGATGATGGGACCGCAGGAGGCTACATCTCTACTTTTGAAAGCTTCGGGGAGGGTGAGATTTTTTGTGGATAAAAGAAAGTTATTCAATGGATGGGTATCGTGCGGAATATTAGTGTGCTGCTCAACTGGATTCCGCTTGACAGCTCAATCACGTCGAAAAAGTTTTAGTCGATTCTGCTAAAAGTATTACAGTAGCTCTGGTGTTAACAAATAATAACTTGACTTCTAGTTGATCATTTGGAAGTGAAGTGGTAGAAAGACTCATACAATACAGCCAATTTAGTTTATTCAATTCACCTATAACGCATGTGTTTCGACTGTGGGGGAAACTGGAGCACCCGGAGGAAACCCACGCCAACACGGGGAGAACATGCAAACTCCACACAGAGATGCCAACTGAACCAGCTGGAACTCGAACCAGCGACCTTCCTGCTGTGAGGCATCAGTGCTAACCACTGAGCCACCGTGTCGCCTGCATTTAAAATGTTTGTAATATTTATCTTATCAATGACCAGTGTTGGGAGTAATGCGTTACAAAAGTAATGTATTACAGTAACATACAGTGGCGGCTGGTCAATAGAGGGCGCTGGGGCGCCGCCCCCTTCAAGTTAGACCCCTTTAATATGGTAAGATTTATTATCACAAATATTAACAAAATTAATTTATTTAGTTATAACATTCTAACATTTTTTGCAGTCATATTAACAATATTGAAAAAAATGTATGAATAATATTTTTTCATATGTGTTCGGGACGCCGGACTCTATGTAGGTACACAAACTTTTGCAATGCACGTGATTTGACGATAAGCTCTAATTGGCCTGTTTTAAATTGTCCTTAGGGCGCAGCGCTATGCGTCCCAAACCTTCCCATTTTTGTTGTTAGAACGAATCATATTTGTTTTTATATGATTGGCCTTATGTGATTGGACCATTCTCACACAGACCGTTCACTCAGCAGCAGCTCGTCAGTTAACTGTGCCGACCTTTAATCATAGTGAAAGCAAGTGCAATTTTTCGAGATGAAGAAGAAATCCGTTGTATCTTTGCAAAGATATCCGTTCACAAGGTGTTTGGATGAATAAAAAAAAAGAATCAAGGAGCTTGGACCAGATCGACCTTCCTTGCAAATTCACCAGCAGTCAAGTGATCGCGGGCGCGCTTATACTCGGGGCTTTTCTAGCACTTGTTATGACAAACAGAGTTGGCTGGCAGGTTGTGATGCAAGTCATGCCTTTTACTGTTTTCCGTGTTTGCTGTTTCAAACAGCATGACGCAAGAGAGGCTGAATGCATTAGCCATGCTGTTATTAGAGAAGAGACTGGTGACTGAGATGACTGCCTTTAACCAAAAGGTCATTGAGAAATTTGCAAGCCAGAAAGAAAGGAGAGCAAAATTTATTTTCAATTAATGCTACTGGCCAGTGATTAGGCAACATTTATGTGTGTGTGTGTGTGTGTGTGTGTGTGTGTGTTTACTGATTATCTAGATTACTTCATTACTGATAATAAACCCAAATTGAACTAAAATGAACTAATTTGTGATGCATTTATTGTATGCTTTAGTCATATTTTTGTTTTTTGATACATCACCTGAAAAACGGCTTTTACACTCTTACTTTACCAACAGTTAGATTGTTTTATGGTGTTTGTGCCGCCCCCACATTTTTTAACACCAGCCGCCACTGGTAACATATTACATTTTCAATAATACCAGGCATTACTAATACATTTCAGTAATATTTTACTCGGTACATGTTCAGACAAACTTTTCGCCCGCAAAACATTAACTAATAAAAAATACTGCAGTTCTATTTCCTGTTCATGGTGAGTGAACATACGTGTGTGTGTTGTCATTAATCTCCCATTAATCTGACTACTGGAACTTTTTACTTTGTACACGGAATGATTTCAGCCTCTAACCTCGAGGTCCGGGGCTATTGGCTCAGCCCGGTTTACTGTAACGTTAAGCCCTAACGCGCAGCGGAAAAGCAGCAAATACATAAAATATGGCAGAAGACAGTGCATTCGTGAGATGGACGTACGTGCATATGGCGTTATTTCACTGACAAATAAAGTGCAGTAATACTAGTCGAGAGCGCATTCATGTGATACGAGCGAGCGAACACGCCGGTTTCCTCTGTTTGTGGACAAAACTCCTGGCGTGCACTCAAAACACTGGCTGCTCACGTGCGAATGATCTGCTCTCGCTCTGTCAGATGATGCACACTCACAATTTGTGCCCTGTGTTTCCTCCTCTTTTCCTGCTTTTGCTCTCCAGAGATCCTCCTGTTAAATTGTTATCCCAAAAATGTTGCTATGGTTTATATCTTGCTACACTATTTAGCTACAGGTTAAGGTAAATTAATAAATCCTAGTGTTTTTGAGTGTTAGGTATACTGCCTATGTTTTAGGCTAGTATTATTTACAATATATAGTCAAGCTATTCACAGTTATTGCCAGATAACCACTTTACCTCTACAATACTTTTACAGATCATTTGTGAATCTGACTGTCATCCTTTCTTGCATTGTCTTGAGCTTTCACGTTGCCAGTTATATACTATATTGTTAGTAGCCTGGATAGGTCACAGTCATTCTGCTACATCATATCTCTTTCTACTGGATGTAAAATGCTCTGCCGTACATTTGGTCATTTTAGAATGTTAAGTTCTAATTCTGTAGTTATTTTGGTGAAAGTAACCAAAAAGTAATGTAAGAGTCATGTAACATTACAATTCTGAGACAGTAATATTGTAATGTAAGGGATACATTACAATATTAAATAACAGTAACAAGTACTCTGTAATGTATTACAGTTTGGAAGTAACTTGCACAACACTGTCAATGACGCATGGGGAAATTCCTTAAATTGCATTTACTTAACTTAAGAACCTAAGGTTCCAAATGGCACAATTTCCATATATAAATTTTTATTTTAATTATGCATATATACAGCTGTGTACCAGTTATATGCTCCTTTAGACATAATGCATTATGCACTTTTATCTACTTAAAAATATGGGATTGGTGTAATTTTATTTTTGGAAGAGCATTATAACGCATCTGATTCACTCAAGAGAACACAAACATTGTTAAAATGTGCACACTGTAAAATAATACTGGGTTCCACACAATTCCTGCATGTTGTCCCAACACAAATTGAAAGTAAATTGAACAAGTAAGTTGTCCCATAAAAAATTTTTAGTTTTTGAGTGCACCTTCTATAGACCAGCGGTTTTCAAACTGTGTGCGCGTCAGCACCTATTAAGGGGGGCTCGAGACATTGAGGCGTGCGTGCACACAAGTAAATTATGATGACGATTTTTATGTTCACTAGAGTGAATCTGATTATTGTTTGTACATTTCTTCTTTTCTAAATAAAAGTTTATTAAAAAAAAAAAAATCTGATTAATGTGAGCTCCACATCTAACTGTCAGGCACCTGTAGAGTTTATGCGTTCCAGTAAAAAAGTATATACAAATAAAATATAGCGGCTACTTTTTAAAATGAATGACGGTGATTGAAAGTCAAACCAGTGAGCCGTCTGACAAAAAAGTGCCCTTCTGAATCAAATCAGCAGGATGTCTTTCTGGATGTTTCACTTACTTCGAAGACACTCCTGACTATGCTTACATGGACATCTGTAATCTAGTTATTTGCCTTAATAGACAATAATATAATTAAGGTGTTTACGTGAAGTGCTTTCATGTAAGAGTTTCCTGTAATGTTGGGTGACTTTAACTGTAGTTCGGCAGTTTCACATTCACTCATGAACATTTCATTCATGCCCCCGTGACAAACTGGGGTATTAGATGCAAATAAGGAGTAAGGACTGGTGGGAGTGTTATGGAATTTAATAACGCACGCCAAATGGAAAGAAAAAAACCCTCTGCATTTCGTGTGTGTGTGCGCGGTCCTTTACTGACAGCCGCGTGTGAGGATCTTGTCGGAAAATATGGCTTCAAGAGTTCACACTTAGATATTGTTTGACAAATGTTAGCTGGTTTGGCATGCTGTCCCAGGAGAGAACCTTGAGCTCAGAGATAGTTGAGTTTAGGGCTCCCGCCTGGTCGATGGAGCATATAAGGGGAGTACGAGAGTAGGTGGTTCTCAAGAGCTCCCGGTGGTAAAGGAATTTTTTCTAGGCTACTTATAGTGAGTTTGAATTGGTCTGATTGGCTAGCTAATGATTGTAGATGAGAGATCAGCTGCGGTCAATCATATCACATGTTCCTCTCGAAATTTGTTTGTGAAACTTGACGAAAAGTCATACATGACGGTAATAGTTTGATTGTGGTGTTTACTTCAATAATGCCACTAATATATGCATACTCCACATCCTAATTAAATTTCTGTTTAGTTCAGTTATGACTTTAGTCTGATCAGGGCTTAATTTGTGCTGGAACACTCCGGATCCGGCACCTCTGAAATTGGATCTGGCACCTCATTTTACCGATCCCCCTCCTCAACCACCCTCCTCCCCCGTCCGCTGTTCACTTTCACTTTCTTCCGCGGCTCCCCAACCCTCTTCACTTTCGTCTACGACACCCCTCCGCCATCCACCGCACCATTTTCTGTACGTGTACATTAAAAGGAAGTATGCTATGGCTTACACTTACTGACAGTGGAAGATGATTTACGGTTAGTCGAGTCAGGAATCCAACCATGTTGTCCTCACCGAAACAGGCTCAGCCATCACACTGAATCAGTCAAGCTGTATATTTATGTTTCAATGTAATTAATGCTACACATTTTAAACGCAGCAAATAATATGTGAATGGTGTTTGCACATCCATTATGTGCATTATAATACATGCATTATATGCATTAATTTTGGCTAGGGGGTGGAGGAAGGCGAGTGAAATTGGCCAAACTTGGGGGGGCGTGTGTCCTAAAAGTTTGAACACCCCTGCTATAGACCATAAATCCTGTTAAAATCTAAAAGGCACAATTGTACATAACTTGGAAACTGATTTGGAAACTGGAAACATATTAATTAAGGGTCCATCTAAAAGTCCACACATTACATTTAAATGATCTTTAATCATTCATTCATTTTCCTTCAGCTTATTCCTTTATTTATCAGAGGTCGCCACAGTGGAATGAACCGCCAACTATTCTGGCATTTAGGAAACACCCATACACTCTTGCATTCACACACACACTCATACACTACAGCCAATTTTGTTCACCCAATTCTTTTGTACCGCATGTGTTTGAACTGTGAGGGAAACTGGAGCACCCGGAGGAAACCCACGCCAACACAGGGAGAACATTCAAACTCCACACAGAAATGTCAACCAACCAAGCCGGGACTCAAACCAGAGACCTTCTAGCTGTGAGGTGACAGTGCTAACCAATGAGCCACTGTGCTCCCGCATTTAAATGACCTGTGGTTTCTAATGCAATTGAAGCTCCACGTAACATTAAAGCCAGCCAGCGCATATTTCTGATTCATTGAAAGGACAGACGTGTTTTACACTCGACTTGCTGATTTAAACAAGCACAGAGTGGCATAATTACAGCACAATTAGCATAAATGCAGCATAATTACAGCTTTTGTCATCACATATTTCATTATGTTGCAGAAAGAGTTTCCAAAACACAGTAGGGAGTGTTTAGTGTACACTACACAGTGTGCACTAGGTTACACTTGCAGTATCAGCTTAGTGCCTGCGAGAGGTGCTGCTGTGATGTCATCAAAGCATTCACAGGCCATTATGAAAACACACACACACACTCACGCATGCACACATGCACACACACACGCACA
>CAIGQZ010000276.1:4751550-4765931 GCA_903798205.1 Danio tinwini
ACACACACACACACACACACACACACACACACACACACACACACACACACACACACACAAATGAGGACTGCAATAAAAAGGCTGGTCACAAAGTCAAAAACATGACGTGGGAATTAAAAGGAAGTACGAGAAATAGAGAAGGAGTGAAAGTGCTCCTCAACATCACACAGAATTTTCTGATCCAGGCTCCCACAGAGCATCTGCGTTTGTCCCGCACTGTCTGAAAAACAGATTTGAGTAATTTCGGTCTTTAAAAATGCATGCGCTCTTGTATTATTCATCTCCAGCCTGTGTGTGAATTCTAAACATCGGCATGAGAGGGACTGTCTTCTCATCTGAACGCATTGTAAAGCCCATTCAATCTAGCAGCAAATGCTCTGATATTCTTTTTATAGATGAGTACAGAGCAAACCTGAAGCCTTTTGATTGACATGAGAGTCAATGTAAATAACATATTCCAGATTTGGCCTTAATTTATCCCGGATGCATTTCGTATCACATTGAAGTCTTTAACATGTCTTCATTTGAACTGGCTTGAAGGAGGTCCCGAGAAGCAAAGCACAAAATCACAAACGCCAAATCTTTCACATTCCTTTAAGCCAGTGGTCCTCAACCCTTTCATCACCGTGGACTGGTCAACGCTTGACAATTTTACCACAGACTGGGCGCTAGTTTGTAGATTGCTAGATGACCATCAACTGTTTTCTCAGAGGATGACAAGCAGACAAAACATTTCTGTCACTCTGATACAAGCTTTTTTATGAAGAAAATTACAAAGCACTGCAGTGTTTGGGTGTTCTGTGTTTGTCTGAGAAAATTAGTCAACCAAAATGTCCATATGCCATACAAGTTGAAGCTGATTGGTCAGTTCTTGTCACGTAAGTCGCGGTGAGACAATTGGGTGCGTCTGGAAGGCACAAGCGCAAGCTGCGCACCTCCATTGGAAATAACAAACTTGCACAAACTCTAAAAGGCGTTTGGCCTCTAAAAGGCGGCCGTCATTTTCGATCTCCATCAGTTGATCTTCTTGCACAGACATGCTGGATTCACCAGATTTGTTGACAAATGGGTTGCGGATCCATTCCTTGGCAGTTTGTAGGTCCTTCACTGGGTTGTTCCCCCTTCACAAAGAAACTTTCCAAATACGTCTGTTTCTTACTCATTTTGCTGCTTCTGGGTTAAATTTGGGCACTCAAGTGACCGAGATGTAGGGAATACGGTACATTTTTCAAAATAAAAGATTTTTCAGACTCAGATAATAAATAAAACGGAAATAATTAATCATTTCTTGTGTGGCCCGGTACCAATTGATCTACAGACCGGTACCAATCTGTGGCATGGTGGTTGAAGACCATTGCCATAAGCAAGCTGGTATTCCTCTGATGGATGAGTAAAGAGCAAACCTTAGGCCTTTCGGCTGACATGGGAGTCCGGGATATTTCACAAATGAGATTCATTTAATACCATATTCAGTTTGTCTCAGATTTGGCCTTAATTTATCCTGGATGCATTTCGTATTACATTCAAGTCTTCAATATGTCTTCATTGGACATGACTTCCCAGCACGGGGTTGCAACTGGAAGGACATCTGCTGTAATGAATAATAATTCCTTACATTATATAGCATTTTCTGGACACTCAAAGAGCTTTACACATTTTTTGGGGGAACTCTCCTCATCTACCACCAGTGGCAACATCCACCTGAATGATGCGACGGCAGACATATTGACAGACCGCACACCAGCTGATTGGTGAAGAGGAGACAGAGTGATGAAGCCATGATATGGGGATGGTTAGGAGGCCATGATGAACAGAGGCCAGTGAGCAGATTTGGCCAGGATGCTGGGGTTAAACCTCTACTCTTTGGATATCTTGGGATTTTTAACGACCACAGAGAGCTGGAACCTTAGTTTAACAAAACATCTGAGAGGCGGCACTCACTAAGCAGTATAGAGTCTCCATCAATATACCATGGCATTAGGACCCACACAGACAGAAGGTTGAGCGCCCCTGCTTGTCTTACTAACACCACTTCCAGCAGCAACCTAGCTTTTCCATGTGGTCTCCCATTCATGTACTGACCAGGCGCAGCCCTGCTTAGCCTTTATGGATGACCATGTGAAATTTGCAGAGAGCTAGCTGCCGGCTGTGCAAAACATATGGCGGAGTATTTAATGGTTCATTCTTCTGTCGCGACACGGGACTAGGGATTAAGCCAAAAGAAAATGATTGAATGAATAAAATGCCTTTGGCTTGAAGGAGGTCCCGAGAAGCATAGCAGAAAGTCATGAACGCCAAATCTTTCCCATTCCCTTACGCGAACAACAATCCTACTGTATCATATTCATTCTTTACCCTCGCAGCAGTTTTAGGACTGAAAGGAAAAAGCTTGGAAGATGACAACATACAAGTTATTTTCTCCAAAGAAAAGGCCACCCAGCATTGGCAAAGTCAAGCAGTGCATTAAAGACTAAGTGCAGTGTTGGGGAAAGTGGCGTTTGCTGACAGAAGGTACACAATCGGAACGGGAGCCTTTATTTCACTCGTGACATTTTGTTTCCTCTGTGCCCGGGGGAGGCAGCTGTTCTATTGAAGCTTGGTAAAGCAGAGACGTTGGATAGATTTCTGAACAGCCATGGAGTCTGCATCTTCACACTATCCCTCTATTTACTCAGGGATTATGCTGTCATGCTTGGACAGAAAGAGTGAGAGAGAGGTAGCAGAGTGAGGGACAGAGTAATTTGAGTATAAATAAGTGAATCTGGGTCTTCGAAAATCAGAAAATTTGGTGCGAGAACATCTGTCAGTCAACAAACAGGTTCATAATTATTAGCTGGAAAAACATGTATTCATTCATTTTCTTTTGGGCTTAGTCCCTTTATTAATCCGGAGTCACCACAGCAGAACGAACCGCCAACTTATCCAGCACTTGTTTTAAACAGTGGATGCCCTTCCAGCCACAACCCATCACTGGGAAACAAACTCATTCACACACTACGGACAATTTAGCTTACCCAATTCACCTGTACCGCATGTCTTTGGATTGTGGGGGAAACTGGAGCACCTGGAGGAAACCCACGCAAACACAGGGAGAACATGCAAACTCCACACAGAAATGCCCACTGACACAGCTGAGGCTCGAACCAGCGACCTTCTTGCTCTGAGGCGACAGCACTACCTACTGCGCCACTGCGTCACCTGGACAAACATTTCCATTCTAAACATTTTGCCAATGGATTTGTCAGTAATGCTTTGTGGGTGTAGCTGAGAAGCTCAAACAACGAAAATAATCCTTTAATGCCATTCTTATATAGTGTTTAACCCTTGTGTGGTCTTAGAATTCTGTTTGTCTTTAGGGTCAAACATGATATGCCTTGATATTGCATGACACATTATATTAAAATAAAAGCAGCTAAATTATAAAATTCACAACTAAACAACCTCATTATTCATCTCAAATTCTGTGAATTTCTAGGTTTTCCCTAGTCAGCAATATTTAATTAATATTTAATCAGTGGGCAACACTTGTTTTTGACTAAAGTAAATGGGGGTAGGGGGAGTGTTGTTGGAGTGGGCATATGTGCTAATATGTGCCGGTAGGTTTTGTAGAGTTTGAAAATGGTTTTTGACCACTAAGACAATCGTTGCACCCTAAATGTGTATAGCCTTGTGCATTTTGACCCATAAGTCAACAGAAGGATTTATCTATAAGAATATATTAAGTAGAATTTCCCCCAAAATGAATATAGAAGATGCAGAAACCTCTGCAGATTCAGTCTGCTCTCATGAACGAGTGAGCTTGTTCTCGAAAGTAGCTCAAAATCTGAAAGAAAGGGTGGTGGGATGATTTAAGCCTCTCTGTAGTACAGTCACATGGCCTGATTCTTTCCTTTGAGGTTGGGGCCTCTCAAACAGTTGCCACGGTAATGCATTCTCTGCCCCGTGAACCCCAAATAGCCTTTATTCCCAGTGCAACCGAACTGTACCAACGCTAGCTCCAAAACAAAGTGTTACTCAATAACATCATGAGAGAACGAGGGAGGGACACACAGAGAGATAACAGAGCTGAATGTGAGGGAGAGAAAAGATGCTGGACTCTCTTAGAGGAGAGAAAGGAGGGGAAGGGGAGAGAGCCCCACTGGGAGCATTATCCAACCCTGTAGGGCCAAAGAGCCTGCTCAGGATTTCCACACTCCAGTTGTAAACAAAGAGCCTTTTGATGCTCTCTCAGCCTCAAAGACATGGATGACTACTCAATCATGTGACCGCAGAGCAGTCCCTGCCGTTCACACGTACACCGTAGCCACACACAGAGCAACACCCGTCGACATATACAAAGTCACATTACTGATTATTAACGAGACCTTTGGAAAAAAAACGAGGCGGCATGGGCACCTGCGGAACCAGACAAAGATATGCAAAAATGTGCAGTCGTTTGTCGGGATCTGAATGTGCATGCACGCAAGTGAACACAACATGTCTTATTTACAAAAAAATACAGATTTGTCGCTGATGCACACACACACACACACACACACACACACACACACACACACACACACTCGCAAAAAGAGACATGGACTCTATTCAAGCTCTCTCTCTTTCAGCACAGCTGAGCACTCTGAGAAACAGCGAGAGGCAGAAAAACATGTCATGCAAGAGGGAGCCTATTGTGCCATGAAGAGAACAGATGGAACCTCCCACAAACCACTGGGCCCTTCATTCTCCTGCCTTTCCTAAAAACCCACCGCCACAAACGTTTGCTCTGCTCACCCATAATGCATCCTGCTTCTACATCCACTCAGGCATTACTACAAGGATGTGAGGGTGTCCATGTGCAATCTTCCAGGCAAAGATTCAGTTATGTGTGACTAACACTTGCTGAGCACGTCACGGGAATCCCCAAACAGCCCCTGTGCATACCCCGCCTAGATATCGCCTCTTAAATGCTTCTCCCAGCAGTTGCTTCCAATCTGTGCGGCTCACAATCCCATCGTGAGCATGTGTGCCCGTGGGGGAATTAGGCAAGAGGAGTTTAAGAATGCCAAAACATTGGCATGTAGATATGTGTGAATGAGAAAGAAAAGGCCAAGAACAAGATCTCAAAATAATTCTGGAATTCTCGGTAGCTGCTATGGTGTTCTGGCTGGTTTCAACATGATTACATACTGGCTAAGTCAGAGACGGTCCACCTTAAATGTAGTTGAGGTCCATTTACAATATGAAGCGTTATTTATACTAAATGGCACATACTTTGCATGTAGCCAATGCTGTTGGGAGCATTTATGCTTCTGCATTTAGTCTGTGTTGCTCTGCAATAACACTTCTGAAACACTAGCAATGGGGTTTCTATGTTCGAATGTGTTGAGCTTCTTTGGCGGTGTTTTGAGATTACGTCAGAAATGCATACAATGGTACTGTAACAGTATCTCAATCTCCCACTTAATAGACACAAAACAAAAGTATCCAAGTATAGCTCCTTTGCAAGACTAGTTAAACACTCGCGCCACTGGCCTCGCTCCGCCCCCTACAACTCTTAGTCCTGCCCAATCTCGCCACAACTAGCAATCTGACTAATCCAAAATCTTGCACTCCACATTGTTGCTAAATGTAGTTAAATTTTTTGAGAAATTCACATCAGGGTATGTCAAAGGGACCTACCGCGTATAAACTGACCTTTAGTCTACATCGGTGGATCTCAATTCCGATTTTAGGGCACCCCGTCCTGCACATTTTGTATGTCTCTCTTATTTGGCACACAATAATCAGTTCATGGATCTCTCTGTTAACGAGCTGACAATCTGAATCAGATGTGTTCAGTAAGGAAGACATATGCTGTGTCCCAATTCACATACTATCCATCTTAAATAGTGTACGAAAATACAATTAGCATGTCCTAAACCATAGTATGTTGAAAAGAGTATGCCAAAGGTACATGGGTGGTTTACTATTTCCAACACAATCTCACAGCAATTTGTAACTTTTTGACTTAGTGGCTGATTCGTATGAATTCGTATGATCTAACTCGTACAATTTAGTACGATTTGCTCATCCTATAATGATGGTTGGGTTTAGTGGTGGGGTTGGGTGCCACGCCTCATTTTAAAATCTTAAAATCTTATTGTACTTTCGTACGACTGAACTTATACAAATTCATATGAATTAGCCACTAAACTGACAAAACGTAAAATACTTACGTTTTCTCATGAGATCAGGCTGCTATTTCTGGTAAAAATTCGAAGTGTAGAAGCGTCCATACTCTAACTGCTAATACATTGCACGTTGGATGTGAAATTGATTAGAACTACAAACATTAGAGACAAGTGTAAACCAACTACAAACATGGCGGACATGTTAGACCAACCATCAAGTCGAGAGGCTTCGGTAAAGTTGTTTGAATGGCTCTTTAGCAATATTTAGCCAACTGGAAGATATTTAAACCATGTTTTCCATATTTATTTGCAACAACGTGAACTTATATCAAGATATATTTTAACAATAACTTCTGAATGCATAATAACCCAAAGACCTGAGAAGATTTCTCTGCATGAAAGACTCGTGAATGGCAGATTATCCCACTGCTGATTCTCCAATAAGGTAGGTAATTATGCTCGAAAGAAATGTGGATGACTTGTCGAGATGATTGACAGTGGACGTAACTAAGCAAAATAGCAATCTGTTAACGAGGAAGTAGTATGTCCCAAAGCTAGCATACTCTTCTGTTACACACTCAAAAGTATGTATTTTTCCTTTACAAAAAAAGTGCATACTTTTAGGGCATAGTATAAGTATGTGAATTGGAATGCAGCAATATAAAATGTGCAGAGTGGGGGGCCTGAGGAAAAAAAATTGAGAACCATTGGTCTACATCAGGGATGGGCAAACTCGATCCTCGATCCATAGTTTTGCTCCAACCCTAATCAAACACATCTGCCTGTAGTGATCTGGAAGACACTTATTAGTGTGTTCAGATGTGTTTGATTAGTGTTGGAGCAAAACTCTGCAGTAACACCAGCCCCCGAGGATCAAGTTCCCTGGTTTACATGGTTCTACATGCAAATGTCTCTCGTTACAATTTTTGATCTGTACCTAATTAATCAAACACAACCTACCAGCTAATCAAGGTGTTCAGGATTACTAGAAGCTTCTACGCAGGTGTGCTGGAGGACACTAAAGCTAAACGGGTTGCAGAGTACAGTGCAACAATAAAAACGAAGCGTGTGTTAGTGACCACCATGAATCACACAAAAATCCCACACCCTATAAAAGCTTGGATTCAAAGACGAGCTGGAAATTTCTCAGCACAACATGGAAGTCTTTACTGACAGGGTGCACTAATCTGAACCATCCTAGGTACTTTAGCCCCTGCTGGCCCTGGTGTTTACTTAACTTCCCCTCCTTCACAACACCACTGCTACCACAGCTGGGCAACCACATGGGCCCAAAAGGGGAGGTGTGTATGTGTGTGCATTGTGTGGTAGTAGTCCCCCCACACCCAATTTCAAATTTCACTTTATCTCCAGCCCTGACAATTAGAGGTGCCTCTATCTGTCACGGCTTCAGGCTGGGAGCCACAGAGGGGCGGCTGACAGACAAGACTTTAATTAAAGTAGTCCCTTCAGCAATGACCATTTAGGCCTGGCTACCACTAACACAGGGGTGGGGAAACAGAATAAGAACATTGGGAGCTAACAGATAGCGGTAAGCGCTTCACCTCACCACAGGTTTAGATGCTGCCTACCGGCTTATGCTCTAAATAAAAGTCCTAAAACGCTTTCTGAAATTAACTTTCTCCGGGGTGTGCATGTAATTTGGTGCTGAAGTTGTGTGTCACAGTTCAGCTTAGAGTAGCTGAAAATACCCAGAGCAAAGTGACACAAGATATCAGTTTATTATTTTTTTTTTCAGGAATATGAATCATCTGTAGGAAGTTAAGAGCTTTAGTTAGAGTAGAGTAGAGCACCCATTTTTAGAAACATACAATTTGTGTTAAAGATCACAACCCTCTCATGCAGATAAATAAGACTTCCTTCCTGGATATAATAAGTAACTACAACCAGGCCATTTACAGCTGACAATAGACAGGTCCGTCTCAGGCAAAATCCAGTGTTAAAGGGCTCCAGTCATGCACAATCAACCTCTGGAAGCATGTGTGTAGTATATAGTGTACAAAGACATATTAGAGTAGAATAAACACACCAAGTCTTTTTTTGAATCCTAAAATTTAGTTTCATTTTGCACAGTAACATAATGGGTCTCTGGTAGGATGGTGAGAAAGTTGCTGGTTCGAGTCCTAGCTGGATCAGTTGGCAATTCTGTGTAGAGTTTGCATGTTCTCCCCATGTTGGCGTGGGTTTCCCCCACAGTCCAAATATATGAATTATAGGTGAACGGGGTAAACAATTGGTAAACAAAATGGACCATAGTGTATGAGTATGTGTGTGAGAGTGTATGGGTTTTCTCAGTATTGGGTTGCGGCTGGAAGGGCATCCGCTGTGTAAAACATATGCCATAATGGTGGTTCAATAATGCCATAATGCCATAATGGTGGTTCAATCCGCTGTGGCGACCCCTGATGAATAAGCGACTAAGCTAAAAGAAAATGAATGAATATTGGGTCTCCATACAGCAGCATACATTTACTTGCCATAAGTAGATGTTCAAAAACAGTGCAACATGTTAAAAGTGTCTGTGTGTATAATGAACTTTCTAATGCGTTTATGTGTGGCTCATTCATTGTTACAGAAAGGCAGAATAAACTCCACAACATCTACATCAAATAGCCATTTGGACGTGACCTGGTTTAGTCTTACTGTGGTATTCGTGAGTGTATCTCTGCTTAATCAATGTCTGATTTGCTGTCTGTGTCTGTCATTGTGCTGTGTTTATCTGATGCTTGAGAACTGGACATGCCCAAACAGTGGTTGGGGGTAACCATCTCATTTGCATTTAAAGTAACCAGTGCAGGTGGAACTGTGGCTCAGTGGTTAGCACTGTCACCTCATAGCAAGAAGGTCACTGGTTTGAGTCCCGGCAGGGTCAGTTGGCATTTCTGTGTGGAGTTTGCATGTTCTCCTTGTGTTGGTGTGGGTTTCCCCCACAGTCCAAAGACATGCGTTATAGGTCAATTGAATAAACTAAATTTGCCAAAAACGTATAAGTGCGTGTGTTTGTGTGTGTGAATGTGAGAGTGTATGGGTGTTTCTCAGTACTGGGTTGTGGCTGGAAGGGCATCCGCTGCGTAAAACATAGGCCAGAATAGTTGGTGGTTCATTCCCCTGTGATGACCCCTGATAAATAAGGGACTAAGCCTAAGGAAAATAAATGATTTGGGTCTCCATACAGCAGCATAAATGTATTTGCCGTGAGTAGATGTTCAAAAACAGCACAACATGTTAAAAGTGTTTGTGTGTATAATGAACTTTCTAATGCGTTTATGTGTGGCTCATTCATTGTTACAGAAAGGCAGAATAAACTCCACAACATCTACATCAAATAGCCATTTGGAAATGACCTGGTTTAGTCTTACTGTGGTATTCGTGAGTGTATCTCTGCTTAATCAATGTCTGATTTGCTGTCTGTGTTTGTCATTGTGCTGTGTTTATCAGATCTTTGAGAACTGGACATGCCCAAACAGTGGTTAGGGGTAACCAGCTTTGGAGTTTGCATGTTCTCCCGGTGTTCCCATAGATTTCCTCCGGGTGAAAATTTTACATTTTCAACAGAGTATGATAAATAATCTTATGGTTATTTTGAGCTGAATCTTCACAGACACATTCTGAAGACACAGAAGACTTATTTTACATTTTGTTTTTACATCAAAATTGTTTTAAAAAAGTTTTAAAGGACAAGGCGGTTGACGTGGATCTTTTTAGGACCTTGATAAACACCTGCTATAGCAAAATGCTAAGTGTGCATCTATAAATGCAAACCACCACAACTATGAAGAGAAATCCTATTTTTCTTCTGCATTTTGGGAGCATGAGAACTGCACAACATTCCCGAAGTTTAAAACATAACTAGCTTAATGTTTCTTGAGTGTTAAGTGCCATTCTAAAGGTTTTTTATTATAGGAAAAGAATATAGAAACAGGAAAATAGAAGTTAGAAGGGAATAGGATGGGGACTTGACCCAAATCAGACTCGAACCAGGGTCCCCATGAGCCAACAGTTTTGACGTGCCCTGAACATATGCACAGTTCACTGTATGACGGCTCTTACATGTCATTCTGCAAAAAGCATATAACAATGAAAGTTTAGCTGAATGTTGATGCTGCCCTTTTCATGGCTATGAAAGGGACTTGTGACCGAGGGCTGTCAACCTTTAAAAAGCAGCATAAATGTAATCCATGTGAATTCTGTATTTCAAGCCCTTTACAATTATACACCTTTTATGTAAAAAATGTTCATTTCATTTGACGTGAGTGCATCTCATTAATATTCATGTGTTCATTCATTCATTTTTTTTCTTTTCAGCTTAGTCGCTTTATTATTCAGGGGTCGCTACAGCAGAATGAACTGTCGACTTATCCAGCACATGTTTTACATAGCGGATGCCTTTCCAGCTGCAACCCAGTACTGGGAAAAACCCTTTCATGGGTTCTTGATTAACGTGTACAAGTTACATAAACTATGGTTTTGGTGCATTTTTAAGCTTATTAACCAGTGTAGCAGTGTAAAATCTAGAGAAGCATCAAATTTACTGAACCAGGCTGTATCCTGAGCAGTTGCTGTGGTGGTCATGGTGGAGTGGAGAGCATGAGACTGATTCCTGTGACGCTCGAGGGACAGACGAGTCTTCGCTGAGGTCCAGCTTCCGGCGCCTAGACTGCAGCTCTGCACAAAACGTTTGGCCATAAGAGAAATGGTCGAGCCCAACTGAGCCTGGTTTCTCTCAAGGTTTTTAAAATCTTCACTTTCGCCAATTGGTGAAGTTTTTTCCTCGCCGCTGTCGCCACTGGCTTGCATGGTTCAGGATCTGTAGAGCTGCGCATCGATGAAATTGCTCCACAGTGTTTGGACTCTCAGTAGTGATTATTAACCCACACTGAACTGAGCTAAACTGAACTGAACTTAAACACTGAAAACTGAACTGACACGGTTTTAATTTACTATAATCTTCTATGTGAAGCTGCTTTGACACAATCTACATTGTATAAGCGCTATACAAATAAAGGTGAATTGAATTGAAATTTCTAGTCACATAAAATTATTAGCCAAAAATGGCATATAAAAAATTCATCAGAATAAGAAAAATGGCAAAAAATTAGTGATGTGACGTTGTGCACCAAAGCTTCGAAGCATGTATCAAAAAAGATATATCTTGCAGTGAAGCAGTGTACCAAAGATTGATTGTTTTGCCATAATCACGTGATCAGTAGCTACATTTCCAACTAGGGTTGGGCGATGTCGATCAATTTGGCATCGTACGATGTCTAATGTGAAACATCGCGATGGATGATGGCATCGTCGTCATAGGTGGCGGTAAATTAATTATTCATGAATATTTTATTAATTCATAACAAATTAATTATTTGTAGTCTATCGTTTAAATTACCTGACCCGCATGGTCTATGTTTTACCCATACCCAAATCATAAATAAATAAAGATAAGTTACACACAAATTACCACCTGTCAATCACTTTTTCAGCAGGACTCTGGCGTGAATAGGCGGAGTGATCTATGTTGATATAATATCGTCCACAAACTTGGTTGGTAAAAAAGGTGCACAACCAACAGTATCTTGAAGTACAAGCATGAAAGTGAACAATTGAAGCAGTGTACTGACACTAGGACACATTACCTGACAGATTTAAAAGACTGAAGAGTCGGTAGATAGAGACAAGATGAATTAAATATCATGTTTAACAACTATAGTGAGACACAATCCAGCGGAACATCCTTGATAAACTATCCGACAAGCACTGCTCTCTGGGGTTTTGTGCTCAAAGCACCCGCTGACTGCCTGGAGGTCAGACGTGCACATTTGCTAGAGTGCATGAAAGAGTGTTTGTGTGTCTGTGTGTGGTCTCGTAATGTGCGTTTTCAGCAGTATAGTGTGGACAGAGGGCTGTTCAGCAATGCTAGATGAAACGCCAGTGTGGACGTGGATCGTTTTCATTCTGAAATTCCATTTTAAAACTATGACGTATTAGTGTAAACGGGGCATATAAGTGTGTTTTTCACCAGCGTATTGCTGCTGCTATGTGGCCGGGGCAGAGGATCACGATGACGGCTCAGCATCTTGATGTCTATCGGCCATCGGCGATGGTCGATGGCATCGTCTATCAACCCAACTCTAATCCTGAATTTTCAGTTTTGGCCTAGATATTTCATTTCAGTGCATCCCTACTTTCATAACATGTAAAATACCAGTCTGTTATCAAATGAATATGTTATAATTCCCATCCTCTATATGAGAGACAGAGGAGTTTAGGGAAGTCAGCTGAGACTGCTCCTCAGTCAGCACAATCAGATGCAGTTGTGAAGCGGAGCCTTTTATACACTTGTCACAAAGCCATTGATGATAATTGCTTTTCACTGTGTTAGCAGTTTCCTGCTGGTCACTGGCTTACTGCGTTCACCACACCAACTGCTGCGGCTACTGCCATTGCCGCTGATTATGATGATGAGAGCAATGGTGATGATGTAGGTAATGATGATGACTTAAAATAGAGGAAGCCAAGCTGATGACTCCTGCATGCTGCTGTAATGCACAATGGCTGCTAGCATTCTTCGGAAGATAAGGTGCCAATCCAGCAAGTGACACCTGCATCACAGAGCCTGTTAGCACCTGGTATTAAGATGCTTTATTTTGTTGATCCAATGACATCCCTAAGTACAAACATTTTTAGCTTGTCCACTTTTTACAATGCATTCAAGCAGCCACAAAACACTACCTACTCTTCACTTTCTGGCTTCTTTTTGGTGCATGTTGTTGGAGCGAGTAGGCCAGAAAATCTTTCAAATTTGTAGTGAATAATGCTAAGTTTGGTTTGAAAATCAAAAAGCTAATATTTGGTTACCAGTTCTGGTTGTAAATTGGAAAAATTGTAGTGTATGTCAATTTTTTTTAACTCAAAAAATGTAACGCCTTGAAAACAACTCCACAAAAAAAACTGGACATTTTGCTGTGTACTTGCCTGCAGAGTTCAGCTCCAACCCTGATCAAATACAACTAAATCAACTAAGTTGTATCTGAAGGAGCACTTGGTAATTAAAGACAGGTATGTTTGATCAAGTTTGCTACTGAAGGTAGATCTCCAGAAACAGAATTTAGCAACCGTGGATTATAGGAATGGCCTGATGTCTTTTCTGTAAAAAAAAAAAAAGTTGTTTCCTATAAACACTGGTGGTGCACTGCTAACCGAAATGCCACAAGATGTGATCAATCAGTATGCAAATTTCAGCGGGGATTATAAAGATCTTTACCGAAGTTGGAGCAGAACACTAGTGGCTGTTATCTTTGCGCAAACAGAAAGGAAAAAAATCTCTTTCTCCATCTATTTGACTGCAAAAAAGTCCCTGTAGGCAAACACAGAGGTGTTAATGGAATTTACCTAATAGCTAAGGATCCGGGAGGGTACTGTCGGACATCATGCACAGCAGCAGAGGGGCTGGATTGATAGGAAAGGTTCAGTTCTTCCTGTGGGCCGTCTGAGGGTTAGCTGCTAGACAAGACAAGTGCTCTCACGGCTGTGACACTTCAAGCTGACGCCTGTTCGTATGCTGGTGTCAGGCCATCAGTCAGTGGCTTCTCAATATGCGTTCTTAGGGGCCGATCACATCGAACAAGCTTTTCCATTCTGAAAATGCAAGGTGCACAGCCTTGCATGTTGACAAGAAAAAAATAAGTGCAACACTGTAAAAATAAATCCGTAAAATTTACGGTAAGAAAACCGGTAGCTGTGGTTGTCAGCATTTAACCGTTAAAAATACGTACAAACCGTAAAAGTAATTATTTAATTTTTACAGTAAACTACCGTATTTCATACATTTATGGAGGTAATTTGTCTGTATTTTGAATTAGCATCATTTACACATCTTTTGTTACACAGATAGACACGTTAACACAGCCATATGCAGGTGGTGATGAGTAAGTTCATGCATAATGAACCAATGCTCATTCCGCTCAAACCAACGCTCATGCTTTTCCCACAAGCAGAAAAGTGTATCAGTGTGAAGAAAGTGTTCAGTGTCATTCACACAGCTAGTAAACACCAGTATGGTAACATGCATACAATTAAAGTTATGAAATAAACATTGTTTATCAACATTAGATGTAACATAAATTTGTAATGTACATCAATGATGGGAAAATAACTAAAAAGATCCATAGTAATGTCAACAAAAAGCATAAAAAGTGATGTGCTATGCAGGGA